>CAWVRF010001064.1:0-152000 GCA_963932465.1 Maratus speciosus
TTCAATACTTTCAAACTATTAAACTCCATGAATGCCGTCAAACGAACGTTCAAGATTCTTGAAAATACTTCCCCTCATGGGAGAAGCAAAACGAAAGGCCACGATATCACAACACGCCAAGGCTATATACGATCAAAGAAATAGCACGTGATTTCAAGAAGAACCACAGTAACCAATGAGCAGCCGATATCATTATGGATATGCAAAAACCAGAAACGATGAATCGATTTATTCGATTCTAAAAGATTCTGTGCTGCCATCTGGCGACAAAGTGAAAGTGATATCGATACGTCTTATCGATCATGAAACGTTCTATGCACGCCGTGGCTAATTCACAGTATGGGGAACGGCAAAAATTTAACGATGTTCACGAAGTAAACATTGCATAGAAAACAAATCAAAAGGATTTCCAATAAAGGACCATTACAGAAAAGATAAGTAAGTAATATATTTAAGTAAATAAAGATGAATAAATGTTAACTATTAATGAAACTGTAATAAAGAAAATATATATAAAAAGTAAACAAAAGACCGGTACTTTAAGATAAAAAAAAAAAGGTAAGCGATAAGAGACGAAGCAAGGAGAGCAAAATTTATTCTGCCATCAATGCCCCCCCTCTCATTGCTTCGGAAAACTGCAAAGACAATCTGTAAACAGATAAAAAAAAACCGTATGATTATCCAAAATCCAAAAAAAAAAATAAGTTACCATAAAAAAATTGAACTAAAAGTTTAAAAGCCTTTTAAAAGAAACCAAAATAAATAAACATATTAGTATTCAGAAATGACGAAAGAAAGTCACTAAACATTATCAAAATGAACTGGAACTAAAAACTTTAAAAGTCACAATTACTCACAATTCTTATCTATCATTCAGTATATAGAAAACTTACATTTTATAAATAAATACACAATTCAATAAGTACAATAATTTTAAATATACGTACCACAACATATCAAAAGTATTTACCCAAATTGGATAAATTACATAACAATAGTTCATAATTTTCTCCATCAAGGAACTCCTTGACCAAAAAAAACCTGAAAGTTCTAAAAAAAACCTGCTATATCAGCAGAAAAATTTAAACAAAAAAAACTAGTTAATGATGAAGGCTAATACTTCTAAATACTAGTTCCAAAGGCCTCAAATACTTCTAAAAAAAAAAGCATCCAAAAAAACAGGAAAAGAGGATGTAAATTAAAGTCCTACTAACACATATATTCAAAAAAAAAAGTGTTTGCACATTCTTTAAATAGACTTCTGATGAACAGAACCATTTACACAAGAAATGTGCTTCTAGATGCCTAGAAGTAAAGAGGAAAACATTAGAAATATATAATCATCCAAAAATACAATAATTAACCATTAATCAAGAAGACCAAATAATTTAAGAAAAGCTTACCAAAGAAACATTTACTGAAAAATTTAAAGTTAAAAATTAAAAATTTAAATATTTCAAAATTAAAAAGTTAAAGTTAAAAACCACAATATGACATAAAAATAGAATTAAAAATTAAGATTTAAACAAAACTATATTAAACTAAACCAGAAACAAAGTTAAAAAAATTTAAATTCCTGATAACGAGCGGGGACTATAGACACTGCCAAACTTTATAATGAAGGACTTACAAAAGAAAAATTAAAGTGCCTGTGCACAGAACCTCATACAGCGGTAATTTCCGGAGGACTACCCCAAAGGGACTCTCTGTCATTTACCGGACAAGGGTCACCTACCCGAAACGGTACCGTAGGCTGATCGAGCCACCCGGATATAGCCTCCAAGAAACACCATTTCCGTAATCAGATGGGAATTAAATGCTCATCATTCAAGAAAAAAAAAAAAAAATGGTCAAGATATAAGTTCAAGGGAGAAAGATAGAATGTTAAGTATGTTGGCACGACAAGAAGGAAAAAATTACACAACGATATGTTCATGTCAATTACAAAAAAAAAATTAACTAGTAAATTCTTATGTTAACAAGTACTTCAAGAACTTGACATGACAGATAAAACAATGTGCTAACAATTTCCAAAAAAAAGTCTAACAACATAGCAAGAAAAGATTAAAAAGGTACGTATAACTGACAAAATAAACATGCTAAGTTATAAAAACAGCTTTAACAAAATTTTGAAGGTCAAATTTGGTCAAAGGTTTCGTGAAGACAGCAGCGAGGTTAGATTTACTACGCACATGCCTTAACACAAAATCCCCCTTATAGAAAAGATCTCTAATGAAAAACAATTTTACATCAATGTGCTTCGATTTATAATTTTCCACAGGGGACTTCACGAAATCTATTGCCGCCTGATTGTCAACCAACATAACAGCCCTACCCTGGCATTCAGAAAACATCTTACATTCGCGGCGTATTCGATCAAACCAAACCAGGTTCTTAACGGCCTCTGTCATTGCGACAAATTCCGACTCCATGGTCAACAAACTAACACACTTTTCCTTAAAAGTGCGCCAGTCGACTGGAGATTTATCAAGCAGGACAATCTGGCCGCCGATCGAGGTTCGGTCGTCTCGATTAGCCGCGAAATCAGCATCAGAAAATACAGAAAGAAAATTTGACCCACAAGATAATTTCAATTTATAATTAGAGGTAGATCTCACATAACCTATAAGTCTAAGAAGTCCATCCCAATGAAAAAGACCAGGGCTAGACTGAAATTGGGAAAAAATATTTACGGCATAGCATAAATCAGGACGAGTTCTATTTGCTATAAACGAGAGACAACCCAAAACACTTCTATAAGGAAAATGAGACATATATTCAACTTCAGAATCAGAGGTGGGACAGTTAGACCTTGAGAAGACAGCACCTTTACTGATAGGCAAGGAGAAAAAAGGAATCTTAAATTTACTAAACCTCCGACAAACCTCTTCAATATAGTTACTCTGATGCAGAACAAGACCACATTCAGTTTCCTCAAATTCTACACCTAAAAGTTTACGAGTTCTGCCAAGAACCTTTATATCAAATTCTCCCTTTAACAAAGATAAAGCTTTATCAATGAAATCCTGATTAAAACCAAAGATAACAATGTCATCCACATATAATAACAGGACCACCCCAGATCCAAGCAAATATACACAATTGCAAGAAGAAATTTTGCTAAAGCCAAGCCTTAAAAGTATCTCATGGATCTCGTAGAACCATTCCCTGCCGCTCTGGTGCAGACCATAAAGGGCGCGATCCAGCTTGCAAACCAGGTTCTCTTTTCCAGGGATTGCAAAACCGGGAGGTTGAAGCATATACACATCATCTCTTAAAGGCGCAGGTGACGTCGCACTGAATGTGCGACCACCCGCAACACGAAACGAGAAGGGAGAAGAAGAAGTGAATTACTCCAAAGTTGACCACAGGGCTGAAGGTGTCATCATACGAGACTCCCTTCACCTGTTTAAATCCCTGGGCAACAAGCCGGGTTTGTATCGAGCAATTCTTCCGACTTCATCCCTTTTCACCGTGTAGACCCACCGGCACCCTACCGGAGTGACATGGACCGGTAAATCTGTCAAATGCCAAACCTTCCTGTTTTTCATCACCTCAATCTCTTGCTCCATTGCTTTCTGCCAGATCGCACCATTTACGGATCTACAAGCTTGTTTATAAGTTCTCGGAATATCATCCTAACCGCCTAGTCATGCTGAAGGCTCAATACAATTTGAAGTCACAGAATCAGAGTCACAGTCAGAAGATTGAATAGGAACAATGCCTGTATACTTTTTGAGGCCGAAAAATCAAATAAGTCAGGTTTAAAAATTATATCATTATCTTTACAATATTTCTCAACTTCATTAAGAGACCGGAGACGATGAGGACTGCCCTCTTCAAAATAATAAATATCCATTCTGTCACCCCTTTTACGAACAGAAGGCTTCCTCAACCATTTAACCTCTCTCAACTGGGAATCGGTGGAAGGCTGAACTAAAACATTTGACCCCGAATCCACAACCTCATCTCCATCACGTGGTAGTTCACCGGGAGGATCTGGCAGTATTCCAGATACAGCTTCCCCAGCACTTTCTGGATTTAATCCATCTTCGTGTGGGAAGAGGTTGTAATCTTCGGCGCCCAGTGCAGCTCCACTGCGCCCCGGACCACAACGAGACTCATCAAAAGACACATTAGAGGACTATATAATTTGATTGGTTTCCGGAAGCCATATTCTATATCCACGAGTCTTAAAAGCATAGCCCACCAGATAACCACGACTAGCCTTTGGCTCAAGTTTTAATCGGTTTTGGCTAGGCATGCCCACATAGGACACTGTACCAAAAGGCTGCAGATGTCGAATAGACGGCTTCCGCCCACCATACAACTCAAAAGGGGATTTGTTTAAAGACTGGGGACACATCCGATTCCACGTGTAAATGAAAAATTTCAAAGCCTCTGGCCAAAAACAAGCATCAAGACCACTCTCAATAAGCAATGTTCTCATCCCATTAGCAGCAGTTGCCATAAATCTTTCCGCAACCCCATTTTGCTGGGGGGTATAGACATTTGTGAACTCCTGGCGAATACCCTTGCTTTCAAAGAAATCGTGAAAATATTGATTATCAAATTCTTTACCGTTATCAGTTCTAAAACTTTTAACTTTTTTGTTTAAGAAATTTTCAGCCCTCAATATATGAGTTTTAACAATATCAAAAGCCTCAGATTTAAGTTTTAGAGGATACACTGAAACACGTCTAGAATAATCATCAATTATTGAAAGGAAATAGCGCTCGCCATTACGACCCACTATATGACAAGGCCCCCACAAATCCGCGTACAATAACTCCAAAGGGCGAACCGAACGTATACTTTTCAAAGGTTTGTGAGATACACTACGAAACTTCCCAAGCTTACATGGTTCACAAATATGAGTTGACTCTTTTAACCCCGGTAAGCCTCTAACACAATTTTTACGACTTGTATTAACTAAAATAGATTGATTCACATGCCCACATCGACGATGCCATTGCATTATTGGATCATCTCTATTAGTTGTCAATGATTCAAAACGAACAGAACAACTATCTGATTGGGAGTCTTAGGGAAGAATTTGTAAATTCTATTTTTAAGTATAGCTTTAAAAAAGAAATCATTACCCCGACAGATGTCCATGCCATTTCTACCACCATAAAAGGATAAGCCACATAAGTCCAATTCAGGACCTGAAATTAAGTTACGACGAAGCTGGCTTGAATACATGACGTTTGTCAAGGTAAAAATCCTTTGACCAAATCTTAATTTGACCTCCCCCCGACCAGTAATTGGAAAAATAACATCTTTAACAGCTACAGACAAATTATCTTTTAAAGGTTCAAATTTGACAAACATATCACGATTATTACAAAAATGGTGACTGGCCCCAGTTTCAAAAACCCAGGAACCATCACTCACACAAGTACTAAAACAAGCTGGTGAGACAAAATATAACTTACGTGAAGAATCATCATGTTCATAGTCATCATCAAACTGGCTACCAGTCGAAGGAGAACGTCTGAAATCATTTTTCCGGCATCTCCGAGACCGCCTTGTCGTGGATGTACCTTGGTCAAATCTATCAGTTTTGCCGCCAAGCTGTTCTGGAGTATAACGAGCATTATTCTCAAAAGACCTCGATGACGAAGGGCTACTTGATTGAGAAGACGAGAATCTACTTCTAGGTGGACTGTGATAGGGCCTACGACCTCCGCCTGGATTTCTTCTACTAAAACACCTTGCGTACACATGACCAACACGACCGCAATTCCAACATCTTCTACCACTATATCCCTGGACACCAGCTCTTCTTGTAGGAGGGGACGAAACAGCATTCTCAACACTAGGCTGTATACTTAAGGCAGCCATCTTCTTATCAGAATCTGCATCTCGCAATTTCAACCGCGCCTCTTCTGCAACCAATTCAGTCACTATCAAGTCAAATTTAAATGAAGAATCATCTTTTCTTAACAAACTCTGGACACAACTATCATAACAGGAAGATAAATATCTTAATAGTTGATACGAAAGGTATCTCTCGGAGAAATCTTTATCGATTGTCTTTATATTCAAATAAATTGATGCTCTCACTTGATTTTATTCTCTCATTCACTAACTCCGAAAACAAGGCCATATGATGTGCTCTCGTGTCTGGATGGAAGTTATCTCTCAATCTCTTCCATGCGACCACCGGGTTATCGCCACAATCATCTGCAATACGCTTAAATTCCGGCTCTATATTTAAGTAAATGAGGGACAGGGCTTGGTTTCTCCTCACCATAAAAGCATCAATATTCGCTTGAGTAACTGTAGTACTTAGCTCTGGAATTTCTAATTTCTTGTCTATGATATCCCACACCCCCTTATCCAGCATAAGATACTTGACATCAGAAGACCAAACTGCATAATTACTAACATTCAGTTTCTGTATCGTATTCGATGTCATCTTCAAAAAAAAAGAGTATGGGTATAAAAAAAAAATTTCACCTGCCCCCCCTACGTTTTCAAGATAATGCCGATCTTCAAAAAATTGTATTTTTATGAGCATTCACATAGATCCAACTGATCTGGATTTCGAACTCCTGTCTTTCAAAAAAAAAATGCAAATGTTCAAACTTGAAATCAAAAAAAAAGTCATGATTCAAAATAAAAGTTCAATATCTGTAACTAAAAAATTCTAATCTTGAAATAAGTTCAGTTCAACATAAAATGTTCAGGATTATCGGCAAAATAAAGTTCAAACTTGAAATAATAAGTTCATACTTTAACAAAAATAAAGTTCAGAATTAACGAAAAAAGCTCAAGAAAAATTATAAAGTTCTATTTCAAAAAAAAATTCTAAATTAATCCAGTTTTATCTCAAAAATATTATTTCAAAAACATAAACTCATAATTCAAAAACGCAAGCATAAAATCATTGGCGTAACTTCGGAAAAACATAAGTCCAATCATCAGTCAGATTACGATCTATATTTCAAAAACTCCTCTTCAGTTATGGACACTCCTGAGCCCATAACCCTTGATAATTTAGGGCATATAACTTGTGCTGATATGCCATTAAAAAATGGGAAACTATTAAAAGAGCAGATTAATGCTATGAAAGTCTAGCTGGCAAGAGTGAGCTGAAGAGTGCATCGTAACGTCAGTGAAATATGAAAGACATTCCTCTAACTGTATAAATAAAATGGCTGAGGCTTGATTGAACTTTGGTACACACAGTTTATTTAAAAAATCACAGATCAAGATTATAGCTGATTATATTCACAGACGAGAGCAAGGTTGATGAAATTCATAACAGCAGGAACAGATGTTTAATTGCACATTAATTATTGATTAAAGCTTGATTAAAACCACATTAAAAATAAAACTCATTCAATACTTTCAAACTATTAAACTCCATGAACGCCGTCAAACGAACGTTCAAGATTCTTGAAAATACTTCCCCTCATGGGAGAAGCAAAACGAAAGGCCACGATATCTCAACACGCCAAGGCTATATACGATCAAAGAAATAGCACGTGATTTCAAGAAGAACCACAGCAACCAATGAGCAGCCGATATCATTATGGATATGCAAAAACCAGAAACGATGAATCGATTTATTCGATTCTAAAAGATTCTGTGCTGCCATCTGGCGACAAAGTGAAAGTGATATCGATACGTCTTATCGATCATGAAACGTTCTATGCACGCCGTGGCTAATTCACAGTATGGGGAACGGCAAAAATTTAACGATGTTCACGAAGTAAACATCGCATAGAAAACAAATCAAAAGGATTTCCAATAAAGGACCATTACAGAAAAGATAAGTAAGTAATATATTTAAGTAAATAAAGATGAATAAATGTTAACTATTAATGAAACTGTAATAAAGAAAATATATATAAAAAGTAAACAAAAGACCGGTACTTTAAGATAAAAAAAAAAGGTAAGCGATAAGAGACGAAGCAAGGAGAGCAAAATTTATTCTGCCATCAATGCCCCCCCTCTCATTGCTTCGGAAAACTGCAAAGACAATCTGTAAACAGATAAAAAAAAACCGTATGATTATCCAAAATCAAAAAAAAAAAAAATAAGTTACCATAAAAAAATTGAACTAAAAGTTTAAAAGCCTTTTAAAAGAAACCAAAATAAATAAACATATTAGTATTCAGAAATGACGAAAGAAAGTCACTAAACATTATCAAAATGAACTGGAACTAAAAAAGTTAAAAGGATATTTAAAATTTTTGAAATCTGAGCGTTTTGTCAGATTTCTTTGTCTGATGCAAGATATTATGAGTATACTTGCCCACACATCAGAAAAATTTCAGCAACGATTCGTTTCTGTAAAAGATGTACTCTACTCTTTAGCTAGTACAAAAAATAAACTTAATAAAATGATATGTGCAAATGGAGAAACTTTGCAGCAGTTTGAAGAAGACTTAAACATTGAAGGCTCTGAATCTGATTATAAAGGGATAAAATTAACAAGGAAAGTTGAAGAATTATCCTGTTTTGAAGAACAACGAAAATTAATGTTGACCAAAATAATTGAAGCTTTAGATTCGAGGTATTCTAATATTCAAAATGATAAAGTACTGGGTAATTTACACACTCTTGATCCATGCAATGTTGTAAACTTAAATGAAATTGAAAATAAGAAAATTGATGAAGACTTCAAAAATTTGATTGAAGGATTGCCCCAAAACATATCAATAGAAAAAGATGCAGTCATTGAAGAGTTTGAAGATTACAAACTGTGGGCAAAGGAGAAATTAAAACTACCATGTGAGTACGCTTGGCAGCGTTTAATGGCGGAATCTTTAGAATCGTCTTCATTTTTTAATCTAAGGAAAATAATAAATTTTATTATGATTGTACCACTCAATACAGCTGAATGCGAAAGAGGATTCAGCCACTTTAACCTAATAAAAAGGAAAAATCGCCAAAGTTTGTTACTGTCAAGTGTTGACGATTTATTGTTTATAAGATAAGATTATACGGACCAAGCATGAGTGAATATGATCCACATCCTGCCATGAATTTATGGTGGAAGGATGTTGCATGTGGACGCACCAGACGTCCAGACTTTAAAAAATAATTTTGTTTTCAATAAAATTTCTAGTTTGTAAGATCTTTCTGTACTCTTTATTATTATTTAGTTATTGAAAGGACATTATATGTTTATATCAGGGTTAGAAGTTTTCAGTATTTTCTCTGAAATCAGCTTTTTTTTTAAAGTCATTCTAGTTATTTCTCAGAGTGATGCAAAAGCAGAGAAATTGTAACCAAAATAAGGCTTGGAGCGGAAGTAATTAGTATAATTGTTAAACTTTAACAAATTCTGTGTATTAAAAAAAAATGCAACTAAGCAAAACAAAATGGCAACTAAGAAAAAAATGTTAGGTGCCACTGGCACCTAACTGGCTGATTCTAATTTCGACCACTGTTGTTACCATTTTTGATCCAACCAAAATATTCATTTTTCTATTTGTAACTGTTTCTTTACATCAAAATATTCAGTTATCTATTTTTATGAAAATACTAAGTTATTATTAAAATCATTAAATGATTATATACAATTATTTCATTCTGAAATGTGGAATACCTCAACGTTTAGCTTTCTTTTTTTTTTTTTTATATTTACATATAATCCGCTGTTGGAGAAACCAGATAGTACGTTTGAAGTGATACTTGTGCTTATTAGTAAAATAAAGAGGAAGAATGTTGTCTATCTGTTTTGTTGATAAGAGCGGCAAGAAACAATATATCTGTTGAATACATTATGTAACAAAGAGCTATTTTTAAATACTTTTAAATAATTTTATTGATATAAACTTATTTTATATTTAATATAGTGATATTTTACATACTCTTTCTTCTTTATTAGAAAATTTTATAAATAACAGATGTATAACAATATATTTGCATATAACTGAAAATATGTAAAAAGAAAATGAAAGGTAGAAAAAATAAAAAGAACTTTGAGACACTGATAACAATATGATTAGTGATGAAAGGGTGGGACATAATCCAGGAATGATAATGTAAGATATTGTAAAGGCCGGAAAGATTACAAAATTACTATAAAGTTGGTAACGTTATATATGTACAGCCTCTTAATATTAAAAGCTTTGCCGATTCTCAATCAGCTGGCAAAATGACATATGAAAATTAATTTCTACTGTAAATGTATGTTTATTTTTAATAAATAATTTTTTTATTCTTCACTACACATAACAAATTTATTTTTTTGAGATGTATACATACACATGATTTAGTGGAGGTTTTTTGCAGAAAAACTTTTAAATAATTACTTGTGTTTGAAGACAGTTTTTAAATTTTACATATAGCAGCTACTATAAATATAGGAATAGCGAAAAGGGAGTTTGTGCAATAAAGATAAGATATTCTCAAATAAATTTAATGAAGGACATTATAATTATACAATTATTGGCACAGATGTCATATTCGCCCCATATTGGTGCGATTTTTTTTCGGTTGCCAATTTGGCGAAAACATCAACAGCATAAACAACATAATCCGGGTTACCACATCAAGCAAAATAACGGCACTTTGGCACCAGTTAAGTACCCGTTGCGTATATGACATTGGCGTCAGAAAAAAATCGCGCCAATATGGGGCGAATATGACATCTGTGCCCAATTATTATTGTTTAAATATGAATATTATTTAACATATGATAAAACATTTTTTTCTCCTTAAAATAAGAGCGAAGGTTGAATGCATTTTTTTTTTTTTACTTAAAATGCAATTTTTTAGGAATATATTAAAGAGACACCTTTTGAATATAAAGCTTTTTTAAATAGACTTTTAACAATTCTAATATAATTGAAAAAAAAAAAAAAGATTTCTGTTTGAATGTTATTTTAAAATTACAACAGAAAATCATCTGTAAATATATATAGACGCTAAAAGGGATAACAAACAATATACCTACATTTTGATAAATACGTTTTAATGAAATGATCTACATGTTTTATACGCTACGTACAGCATATATATTTTCAAATGAATGTAATTTGTTGAAGGTCAAAGTCTGTTTTGATTTGTAAATCAGCCCACAGCAAGGGGGTGGTGGTGATTTTAAAACTTTAAGTATACATTCCTTTTTTTTTTTTTTTTTTGAAGACTTTAAGAAAAAAAGATAAAATTTATTTTTACAAGCTTAAAGTAATTAAACATAAAAACAAAATTGTGTTTAAGACTTAAGTGTTTTTAATTATAAAAACACTAGTATAGCCTTGATCATAATTAAAAATGTTTTATTATAATAGAATATGTTCCTAAACACTTATTCCTACAAAAAACTCCTTACACTTTCTTGATTTCGTGTTTTATGGTTCATTTACATTACCATTACGTCAATCCTATGTGTTAAAAGTATATATAACGGAACTGCAGTTATGTTATCAAAATACATTTGAAAATTCGCAATGGTTACGAAACATGAAACGATACATTATAACATGTTTTAAGTAAATCATGTTTATAGAAGTTAGTTTAATTTAAAAATGTAGCATGCTGTATAACATAATTAAATAAAATAGCGTTGAATCAAATATCTTTTCCCCATGGGTAACTTACACAGAAATCTTAAATATAAGACAGTACAGAAGAAAAAAAAGACTACAGTAAGAACGATTTAAATAATAATGATATATACTAATAAGTAAAAGTAATGGAAAACTTACCTCATTTTCTGTAAATGTTAGAAACGTAGAATAAACTTGACACAACGAAAGCTTTCAAAACAGACGCCATTGGGAGACGCTACGCTGGCCGTGAAAAGAAATAAGTTGCGCATGCGCAAAAATCGTACGCATCATAATGATTTCCAAACATGGGTTGGCTACACGATTATCACGAAAACCTTTGCAGGATAGTTAGAAAGTAAAGCAAAAACGACCCTTTTCGGAAACCTTACATGCTATCTGGGAAGCTGTCTGTAAATAACTCCATTACCTATAAAACATATTACTGAACACAATTGGATTCAAACCGGCCTTTAGTGAAGTTTTAATTTCATCCGTTAAACCAGGATTATAATCTATCTATGAAAAAATATAACTTAAAACCTCATCTATATTAATTGAAGGAAATAATGAAATGACGTTCAAACTTGCCATAACTGTATGAGCATCAAGGTGGTAATTTCTAATTTTATCCATAAAATCATCAGTAGAATCAATAACATAGTCGGAAACCGGTAGTGTAGATTTTAAAAAAATAGCATAAGCTTTTTCTAAGAAATAAATAGGTGCGACACAACGAGAGACAAAATAGGCCTAAGAGGCAAATTTAATTTATTATCTTTTAGCCTTCCAGTTAGCATCGGTGTAATTCCAGTGTGATTAACTCTAATTAACGATTTAATACAATCAGGCCATTTACCATTCCGCACCAACTCCTGCACTTTTCTAAAAATGGAAGAGTTTAAATCCTTATTAAGAACTTCACAACCGATATCTTTAATACAATCCTCCAACTTCGAAATGTAGTCATTCCTGTCTAAGACGGCAATTTTATTGGTTTTATCCGTTTTGATAAAAATGATACTAGGATTTTTCTTTAGTTTCTTAATAGTAACCATTAATGAATGTTCAGTTCTATCTTGTTAAATGAAACTCTTTTTAATAACTTGTACATAACAAAACGTATTTCTTCACGATTAGGTATAGGGTTCCCGATTGACTATAGTATAGTCCATTTATACTCTCAAGGGATTATTATAGAGTGGATAAATAAATCCTGTATTAAACGGGAAAAATAATGGTTCCGGCGAAAGAGACACTTTAAAATTACACCTACTGAGATAAAAACCTGCTAAAACGAATAAATTCGGCATTTTTGCGATTCCGTTTTAGCAGTTCTTGCTGCTTTTTTTTTATATCCATGATTTAGTGTACGGACCCATCGTATAGGGGGAGATTCTGGAGCCCCCCCCCCCCCCCCCCAGTGGCGTAGCCAAGGGAGGGGGGGGGGGTCCAGTCCATTTCAAATGAAAATCAAATTTCGAAGTAATTTCTTAAAAGGCATAAAGGCCAACATAGTGAAAAGGATTCCAAGCCGGGACTCGAACCCGGGCCATCAGTATCATATCAGTTGAAATATTGTATCCAAGGCGAATGTTTCTCTCTGGAATAATTTCCATGTATTAATATAGTTCCTATCGATGCTGGATTTAATTACCCATACAACACAAACACGTCCTGAGGACATACGAAAGACGTCCTATGCAGTATATTGCCTCGTCCGTCGGACATCCTACAATACAACGTTATATTGTCCTACAATATCCCCGCGGACGTCCGCGGGGGAGCAGAAAGAGACACCTAATCACGTCCTTCGGACGTCATTTTCAGCCATTCATAGGATGACAGTAGAACGCTCATAGGACCAGATAAAACAAATAGAATTTGCATCCTCTGCTCATCCGGCATTCATAGGATGCTCTTCGGATCAGTAGCGGACGCTTTATATAAAAAAATAAAATAAATAGGAAGGGAGGGCAATTGCCAAACCCTGTTTTTCCTAGATGAGGCTTCAGATTTCTATTAATTTTATCTTAAACTGAGCGACGGCGCACACTGAAAGATTTCTATTAAAAAATAGTGGTAGCCTGGACAATTGTTGTCCAGGTTACCACTATTTTTTAATAGAAATGTCAGTGTAAAATAAAATTAATAAAAATCAGAAGCATCATTTAGAAAGGACAGGTGGGGCAATTGCAACCCCCCTTCATTTTTTGATTTTTAAAATCTTATATTTATATTATTGAAAAATATATTTTAATAGATTTCTTTTTGTATGATTATTTTTCCTGTTGTTTTTCGCAAATATAGGAATCCTTCAATATAAATAAATTATACTAAAAATATTTAAAAATAAGCATGAAAAATGAATACGAAGAAAATACTAGTTCATTTCAAGAGAAAAATTATTTATTATTTCTGTTATCAACATATCTTTTTTTTCAACTAATAAGTAGCATACGATGAATGGGGTATCATTGGATAGGATTCTTCGCCCATATCTAATATAACAAACTGAATTTTCTTTATACTTTTAGATTAATATCATCATACACATTTTTCTGATTTCAACACCCCTTTTTTTAGGTAAATACACAATGTTGAGTTGGATTCTATACGAAAAGCTTTTGACATACCTCCTATTAGTACAATTTGTTTGGTTTAAAAAAAAATTGCAAATATAAATTTAGGAAAAATGCATTTAATTTACAGTAAAGATTACAGTGCGAAAGCCTTGCAAGGGTCTATTGGTCTAGACTTAATATACTTTCTAACAAATGAATTTTACTCCTAAGCAAAATCTGCATTAAAATTAGTGATGAAAAAGTAACCGAATTGAAATTTTTGAAAAAGTAACAAATTTTATCAGTAATAGCTGAATGCATAAAAAATTCCTCATTTTCTTAGAACAGTTTAAAAAATTGTTAAATATTGTTATCGGTATTGAATTCAGACCTCTCGGGGAGGGATTTCTGTGGCTCCAGGCAGGGGAGGGGGGTGTATTTTAGAGATCTGGGGGGTCAAATTGCACTTTTGTTCATTAAAAGGGATAAATCTCAAACCTTCTATATGGGGAAGAGGAGGATTCCCTCCTGGGCCACCCTCTGAATTCAACACCAATTGTTATATATGTATTAAATAAATTTAATTTCATTCTTTTGATATTCCTCATACTTTTCCACAGTCATTTAAATTCATAAATACATCAAATTTGCAGTTTTTTTTTTATTTAATATAGGTAAAAATAAAGTTAAATAGCAATTTTAATATTTCTAAAAAAATAAATAAATAAGAGGGTAAAATCTTTGTTTTTTAACACTGTCAAAATTTTTATTTTAATCAGATTTTTGAGATACAACAGGGGAAAGGCCACCATCGAAAACATCGGTTACAACTTAATACAGACCCTACTTAAAAGAAATAAAATTTCGTATTAAAATAATGTCTGCAAACTTCATGTGTGTACGTGTATTTAGACAACCACAATTTAAGACATGTCTCATTTGAGAGAATTGAAAAATGTAGTAAACTTGTTTAAAAATTTCATGTATTTAGTTTCAAAATTGAAATTGTGAATGTGCAAGAAGTTTTCATTTAAAATGAAAAATTTGAGTATGCACTAAATGACATTTTAACAAAAAAATTCTCAGAATTTTTATCGATTCTTCTGCAGCATCAATTTTCTCATACTCTTCTTTTTTTTTTTTTTCATGATTTATAAAAACAGATAAAGAACATTACCTACTCCATGGCGAAGAAATAATGAAAACTCAGAATGAAAATACTTCATTCTCAAGTAACAAATATGTTTTGTATTTGTTATATATTTTTTCTGAACTAATTACATTTCTTTAAATTAAAATTCAAGAGAAATACATTACATTTTTTAAAAGTATGTAAGCATTTAGCTCAATATTTACTGTTAATAATCAATTATATATATTACATTTACTTTAAACAAACCAAAAATTTTTAGTATTTAATTTTTAGGATAAATCAAAAGAAAATAATGATAAAATTTTATGATGTCAGATTTTAAATATGAAAGCAATTAAATAGGCATTCTTTTCAAGTGCAATAAAAACTTCTATTTTTAGGTAGGGTAGAATTAGGTATATTTTCTCTTCCCTTTAGCTTGAAGTAAAAACACACAAGATCATAAAAGTTTCATAATATTTATACCATTAGATTCTATTATATCTAAAACTTCTTACTTGATAACTTGTTTTGTCAAGTTTTGGTTTTAATGAAATAATAAATAGTACATTCAATCTAGTTGTTCTATGTCAGATCCATTGAATTCCTTATTATTTTTTATAGTAAATAAATGAAAAGCTTGCCATTAAACACATAAAAAATATATTAAAATCACTTCGTATCATGATATTCTTTACAAAATACTTAATAAACTCCTGTAACTAAATCTATTTACATCTTCTATTCCAGTATGGATGTAATATTTTAAAATAATTATACAATTATTTTACTCGCTGCTTTAGAATGCATGAATTTTAAGTTTTAAACAATGCAATTGCTGAAGTACATACATTTTAAATCACTGTTAAGAAAGAAAAAAATACTGTAAAATAACAACACCAACAAATACATTTACAGTACTTTAATTTACATTTATAGACTTTTTTTACATAACATTTACGTTCTTATACATGTTGTAACTATGCCTTTAATACTCTTTCAATGTGTGCCCTTGATATAAGTTTCTTTCTCAACAGCATCTAAAACAAATAATTTTCAAAACATTAAAATTCAGAGTAAAATATCATTATGGCTAGAGGAGTTAAACAAAATTTTGTGTAAAAGAAAATAAGAGAATTTTTAATTTCTAACTTGTTATTGGTACTACTTTTATGTTAGTATATCAGGTGATAAATTGACAAAAATTCCTTTTATAGCCCTACTTTGTGTTGAATTCATTTAATTTTAAATATAAACCCTTCACTTATTTCATTTAAAATACATAATTTTCATTAAATTACATACATGCCTTTTACTAATATCAGTTAAAATACAGAAAAAATAAAAAAAATTCTCACACTGTCTTTTTAAAGAAGTTTTATAAAAACAAAAATTTATAAAGAAGACCACAAAGCAAAATATTTAATTTCATGATCAAAGTATTATTTCTAATTTCCATTGCAAAAAATAAAAGCTGTCACTGACGAGAAAAAAATTGTGGTTGGCAGGATTTGCACCTGGCAAACATAAAAGTTCCCAATCTTTTTACTTAAATTTAAAAAAAAATGTATGCATAAAAAATTACTTGAGAATTAACATATGTCAGGGATATGTTTAGGAAAATTTTAGGTCCTTTAAAGGACGCTTCACAAAATAATTTATCTTAAAACAGGACCCTTCACAAAATTTTTTATCCCCAAACAGGGCCCTTCACAAAACATTTTATCCCAAAACAGGACCCTTCACAAAATTATTAGTCCCTTAAATAGACCTTTCACAGAATTTTTTCACCTTGAAATTAAACTTTTCACAAATTTAGTCATTTAAAAATAAAAGCTGGCCTTGTAAGTAAGCAGTTGAACTCACCAAAGAGCATATTACTTAGCTTTTTATATATAAAGGCTAGAATGTAAAGACGTCGATAATTTAAAATTCACAAAATTATGGCTAGAATTTTCACAAATATAAGAAAAACTTCACAATTTCACAAAAAACAGGACCCTGTAAGAAAAGTCTGGACAGACCCCTGTATGTAAGAAAATTTGAATTGCTTTGCCATATTTAAGGTTATTCACATAATCAAATTTATTATGCTTCATTAAGGCTCCCAGTTAACGTGCATCTTCATCAAGATCATAATTAAAATTAATTTAAAAAATATAAAATATTAAAAGCTTTTTTAATCTAAACAAAGCGATTTTCACTTTACATGAATGTAAAAAAGAAGAAAAAGACAGCTTTTAAAAGTTTAGCCTTTCAGTCTCAGAATTTTGAGAGTAACTTTTCCAATTTAATTTAACACCAATGTTTGCAGTATATCATGTCTCTGTTCAAATTATTTTTCAGTTACATTTGACTATTTTCCAAAACAAGTTTAAAAAAATAAAAAATACAAAGAGTTTTAATCAATAATCCCTGCAGTTTAAAAACAAATTTGGATTGTGTTCCCATCTACATAGTATTGTTTGTGAAGTATATAAAGGATGCAATTTTAAAGGAACAAATTATTGTGGTTCTGGCATTATTATAAACTAGAATATAGCCCGTCAGAATGACGTGTTTGCATTTTCAAAAAAATTATATAGCATTGCATTATAAAAAGAATTGTGAAGTAATAAATTTTGTCTTGTCTGATTAATAGGGTCAGGTGGGGTAAAGTAAAAACAGCCCATTTTTCATTGAAATTTAATTGGCAAGAAAATTATTAATTGAATTGGTAAAATACTGATATAAAGTATGCAAATGAACTTCACTCACAAAATTTGAAGAAATATTTCACAAAAACATTCAAATTAGTACTAATAATGTTATTTTAAAACATATTGTCAATTAACTATTTTATCTGATGGTATGTGGTAAAATAAAAGACAATTCCAACAGAAAGTTTATTTGTTTTTATTAATTGCCAAAATAATAATTATATAACTTAAATTTTAAAAAGTTGAACAGAGAAAATCCCGATTTCTTTTAAACATGCATAAAAGAAACCTGTAATAAATTTTGATAATTAAAAATCATCTTTTATCACATAAGTAAATTGCAACTATTAATTACATTAACAATTTATTTTCCCAAATTCTGTTATTAAATTACAAATTTATTTTCCCTACAAAATACAAAATTGTATTTATTATAATAATGCATTGATATATATACATATATATATATATGTAATACATGGCATTACATATTTCTGATATTCTAATTTCATTTTATAAGAAATATTCATTTCCCCCCCCCCCCCCAATGTCTTCAGAATTCAAAAAACATTTTAAAAAGAAAATTTCTTTTTTTTAACTACCGACAGATGGCGCAACAGAGCATATAAACGTTTGTTTTAATATTTTAAAAGTTCAAGACGAATGAATCAATTGTTTGTTTACTTTCATATATGGATAGATAAAGCTACCAATCTAATTTTAACTCAAGTTATCGCAGCTGAATATTAGATAATTGAATGTAATCTCTTATAAATATTAATTTATTTTGAATAATCTGTCTAAAAATGTAACTCTTGCGAATAGTGGAAAAGAAAGCACATTTTACTCAACGTTTTAAGATTGAAAATCAAATCAACATTCACTCGTGTGTCGTGATGCCACATCTACAACACAAATTCCAAATCCAGAAGCAATTGAATGACTCTTTGAACGATTCATTAAAAAATACGGTCGACATCCGATTTTGCTCTTAAAATATTTGTAAAACCATAATAAAGCTTTTAAATAATTTGAAGTACGTTTGTTTTTAGAAAGGAAACGTTAATCCGGTACAAAATAATTCACGGGAATGAATCACCGAATATAGCTATATTCACTGAATACCATAAAGTGTTCTCATTGGTCAGAAAATAGATAGCCTTGAAAAACAGAGGTAATTTTTCGCGATATTTTTAACCGTGTATACTGAATTCAAACTGTAAATAAATGTAAACAAAAGTGAAAAACGTATTTCAAAATATTAATATGCTTTTGCAAAATATTTTAAGAGCATTTAATGAATAGCTGAAAGAGTCATTCATTTGTTTTTGGATTTGTAATTTGTGCTTATGAATGGCAACGGTAATCGCTTGTATACATCGGAACCCTGTTGTTGGTATCTGGTTATTTTAAAATTAAACCTTAAAGCGTTATAATTGTATACTTTTTGAAGGTTTGAAGAAGAATATGTTACACAACAAATAGATAGACAGATTAAATAAGGCAGTCGGCAAATACGGCATCGGAATACTTAAGCCTAACGTGGCCGCGTTTGGATTATCAGGAAACGGATGAGTTCAACCCCGGAAGCGTTATACATTTTGTGTCATTCTATGTATAATGTTATTTTTAAATCTTTCATTCTACAAAAATTGGTAATTTTTATAAAAAATTAGCAAATTAACCTCCCCCCCCCCACCCCCACCCTGGCTTACAAAAGACGTAACATTTCGGTTAGAAACTGACCAAACAACATTTGCTCTGTTTCATTTTTTCTTAAATATAAATCATAGATTTTGGTCTCAGAAATTTTTTATAAAGTTACTTTCACTTTCTAAACCGGTTCTGAAAATGAAAGTGTCATTCTAAAAAATATCTGCAACTCAAATTGAAAAAGTAAAAAAGGTGTGATGTAGAGATGGAAACCCAGCTATCCAATACAAAAAAAATTATATTAAAATGTCGAAATGCAAACGAGATATTAGAAAAATCCCTCCCCAAATGATTCACATTAGCTCTTGAGTACCTTCGCTGGCAGGGACAGGAGCCTTAAGGTTCCCAGTTGACATACATTTTCTATCACTTCGCCCCTCCCCCCTTGATTGGAACTTTTATCTTAAACAGTTTATTTGTAAGTTGCGTTGTCATGATCATAATTAAAATTAATTTTAAAAAAAATTAAAACTTTTTAAATTTCTCAAAAAACAAAATGATTTTCACTTTATATGAATGTATTCTAAAAAAAGAAGAAAAAGCCAGCTTTTAAAAGTTTAGCGTTTCAGTCTCAGAATTTTGAGAGTAGCTTTTCCAACTTAATTTAATACCAATTTTTGTAATATATCATGTCTCTGTTGAAATTATTTTTCAGTTGCATTTGACTAATTTCCAGGAGAACTAGTTAAAAAAATAATAATAATACAAAGAGTTCAATCAGTATCCCTGCAGTTCAAAAACAAATTTGGATTGTGTTCTAGATCCCTCATCTACATAATATTGTTTTTTAAGTATATAAATGATGCAATTTTAAAGGAACAAATTATTGTGGTTTTGGCATTATTATAAATGTTATTTTTAAATCTTTCATTCTATAAAAATTAGCAAATTACCCCTCCCCCACCCCCCTCTTTCAAAAGACGCTACAGTATTTAACATTTTGGTTGGAAACTAACTTCAAACAACATTTGCTGTGTTTCATTTTTTCTTATAAATCATAGAAAATGTTACCCCCACATATAATATTAAAACACTTAGCTGTGAGATATCAAAATAGAAAATACAACATCTAGCAATTGTTTGTTTAGAGTAGGTTACTAACAGGGCTGCAAAAAAGCTGGCTAAAATTTAAAAAAAGCCACGCCAGTGGCTTTTACTGGTTTTAACTGGCTTTTTTTGGCCATAATTGGCTTTTATACAATGAAACATTGTAATTATACACTACACATTTTAAAGTGCTTTTAATTAGTTTTAATGACATTTAATTGATTTAGAATTTAATAAGTAACCCAATTTCTCAATAATGAAGACATTAATACTGGAATAAAACTTAGATGGTTTTGCGAGTGATTTGTAGTTAGAATTGCAAATATGTTAGGTAAATTTGAAAAGCGCCATACCAACTGCTTTATCTGGTTTACACTGACTGACCCTTAACCCCCCCACCCCCCGAATTTTTTCATTTTTACAGCTTTATAAAATTAAAGTGGACAATGGTTGCTTAGTTACATGCTTTATTACTTTTTTACTTTATTACTTACAAAATTTTATTTATTTTTTCAGTATATGTATATATTTTTCAATTTATGTATATATTTTTTCAGACATAATGCCTTCACAGTTGCTTTCTAGCAGTTATAAAGACTTATTTATTTGAGAAAATTTAATAGAAATTTATAATTTACTCAGTAGAAAATATTTATAAACGTATTATAAATTAATTGATCCAAATTTAAAACGAATTAGCTGTAAACCAACTTTAAAAAATAAAAACCGGCTTTTTTTTCAATAAAAGCCAGCTTTTTAAAAGTGGTTAACCCCCTCCCCCCCCCCCAAAAAAAAAAAAAAAAAAAAAGCCGGCAAACCTGGTTTCTCACCAAAATGACACCACAATTGAACGCATATAATATATAATTTTCAATTCCCACATATTTAGTTTTGATATAACTGCCAAGTCTAAACCCAAACCAAAACTACATTTTACTTTAAGTTTTAGATTCTCAATATACATGTTAATAAATAATAATTAATTTTCTCAATATATTTATTAATGAAAATTATAAAACATGGATTTTCACTTACTTATAAAAGTTGTTTTCGACCAAATTTGTTGCAAAAAATTGTTTATATTTTCTTTGTAAAGTTTAATTTAATTAATATATAGATACATTTGAACTAAAAATAGTTAAATGTTTTTTTATGATTATCATTTGATTACATTAAAATTGCAGTTATGTCAATAAAAAATATCAATTATAATTTTGCTGCAGAAAAGTATAATTAAAGAATATATAACAGGGAGATACAAATATGCATAGACTTGATATGAATTTTTATTGTTATGGACCCTTATTCAGAAATACTTAAAAAAAAAAAAGAAAAAAAAATACCAATTTTGAAATTTAATTTCTTTAACATTTTATGTAGAACTGAGCTTTGAGTGCTGGATGTTTGCAGTATCTTTTTAACCTTCATTTATCCATGCTGGGACTTTTTGGATCCTACAGTTTGTGCCTACAAAAAATAAAATAACTGAAGATACAAAAGTCAAATCAATTCAAAATAAAATTTAATATAAATGATCACACGTGGCATTAAGCAGCTTCTATTATCTTTACATTCGATCTAAACAAATTCAAAGAAATTAAAGTACTTCTCCATTATTCCATCGCAGGGTTCATTTATTTTAAATCAATTTAGTTTTAATCGCGATTTAAATCAATGGATTTTTATTTTAATTATGTTTAAATAAATTCAAGATGTAAACAAACATATTAATGTTTTTAAATATATTTAGTTTTATATAATACAGATAATGAATCAGTTTTTAGAAAGATAAGGCTTTTAAGCTTTATAAGATTAAAATTTTTGTCAAGTAAAGTACAATGTAATAGAAAAAATGGTTTCAAATTTAATTTGAATCAAACTGTAAAATAAACTAGCAACAGTAAGGAAATCTAAGCAGGAATATATTAAATATAGGAATATTTATTTTGATTACTTAATATAGTATTTAGAAAAACTTCTGCAAGTTTAAGTAAAATAAAATTATATGACTTTGCCCGTTACAAACAAGCATTGTGACTAACAGATTAATTATCCCATCTTTTGCATTATGCAGGAGAGAAACTAACAAGCTGTGAGAAAATAATCAACATTATTGTATGCTTAAAAGAAATTCTTGACTTTAGTGATACCTATTACATTAAAATTTGAACCATTAATTTTCATGTCTGTGTATATAATTTTATAAATAAAGTCATAAAATAATAATATTGTGCGAGGTTTAAAAAAAAAAAAAATAATTAAAAGCTCTACCCATTGACAACTTTTCATTAAAAAATAATAATAATAATAAAACTATTGTATCTTAACAAACTGTATGTAATGCCTAATAAACAAATGGAGGTACTTTTCAGTTATACAGACACCACTGTCGCCAAGCATAATAGTTGGCACAAAATGAAAATCACGTGAATTGAAACATTTGAAAAATTAAAGAAAAAATTGATAGTACCGTGAGCATTTTAAAAATATAACATTTGAAAATTACAGACTTTTTCAAACTATTTTATTAAATCACAAATATATACTTAAAATAAGTGAATAAATAACTGTTATTCAATAAAGTAATAAAATAAAACTCATATTAAACTTCTGGCATAAAATTACAAATATCTTAGAAATATCGCATGGTTATTTTCAATAAAAATCCCTTTCACGATCAGGGTTGAAATAATTAGCGCATTGGAAAAGCCCCACTTTTTAAAGTGCCAGCTATCAATAATTTTAAACAATAAAATTGATGAAAACAGAAAAAGGAATCTTGGATATTTGACCCTTTTCATTAAAATTTAAAAAAAACTATTCTATCGTAACAAACTCCAATTTTAAAATTTGTAATACACAGTAAACAAATGGAAGAATGAAGCCATTGGACACCCCCCCCCCCCTTCTCCCCTGCACAAAAAAAAAAAAACCAAAATAAAACAAAACCAAAAAATTTGGAAAAGACTCACTCACTAAAGTTTCAGCTATCAATAATGTTAAACAATAAATTAACAATATCTTAAAACAGAAAAAGAAATCTTGGATACTTATTTGTTTACATTATTTTCTTAATTATCTCGATCGGCTAGTGAATGTTTGTAATGGTCAGTTGAAATGGATCTATTGTAGGTAACTATGAATCACAAATTTTTCAAGCTCTTTCTCATTTAATATCATAGTGCCACCATTTAAAAGATTTACTCTTATGTTAATTAATGAAATAATTAGTAAACCAATAAAACACCATTAAAAATACAGAAAAAGGTCAAATTAAAAATTCCCTGATGACAAACACATATAAGATATCACATATAAGATGACATAAACACATCATATATAATATTATGGATTAAAATAACATCTGACATCAAGTGAATGTAACTTTGGCATTTAATCCTATTTTAGCCAAAGTTATTTTTATTGAAAGCAGTCGACAAGATAATGGAGGAGTACCGAAAAAGCTACCATCAAACTATAAAATTGAATGCCAAAATTACATGATCGTAGCGGCACATTTACTTGATGTCAAATGTGTTTATATCTGTTTTTAATGATGTTTTACTGATTTATTAGATATTTTGTTGATTAAAATAACAATTATGTTCTTAAACAGCAACAAAATGATATTAAAAGAGGAAAAACTATTGAACAAATTTTATGATGCATAGTTTCATATAATAGATTTGTTTCAATTGATATCGCTTAAACATTCACCAGACGAGAGGGACAGTTAAGAAAAATAATGTATTAAATATCCAAGATTTTTATTTCAGTTTTCAATAATAGTATATTATAAAATATATCGTTTAAAATTGATAGTTAGCAAATTAGTAAACAGAGCTTTTCTGATTTTTTTTTTTTTTTTTTTTTTTTTTTTAACTTCAATGATAACATTTTTACTTTTTATTTATTAGTTGTTGAAATTTTTTGGCAATAATTTTTTTTTAAGAAAAGTGATTGATGGGATAACAGAGAAGTACTGAAATTAATAATGAGTTTAGACATCCAGTTAAAATTATTACAAAAGTACCAATAAAAATTAAATAAAAATGCTATGTCTGAAAATAGTATAGTGAAATGAAATGGTAATGATAATGAAATAGTATAGTAGTGATTGTTAAAAAAAAAAAAAAAAAAAAAAAAAAAAAAGTGATTTTTATGTATGGTAAACAAAGAAACATTAACTTTAAATGATTTTATGGATTAAAAATTTAAAAATCATGTTCAATTGGATTACGATGATTGAATAACCTGTTTTCCTAAAGAAATAAGGAAGTTCTATAATTTTTGAAAGCTCTAGCAGGGATGCCGCGGACGCGCTATAGCGCGTAAATTACGCGAAAGATAGGAGACGGGACGCAAAAAAATAGCTCTTACGCGTCCCGTGGGACGCGTAATTTCGTCAAAAAATCGTGGAAAACAACCGATTTTCGTCAAAGAATCGCGAAAAAAGCGCAAATCTCATCAAAATATCGCGCAAAAGCAGCGATTTTCGTAAAAGGGACGCGAAAAAATAGCGTATTTCGTCAAAGCATCGCGAAAAAAAAAGCGAATTTCGTCAAAAAATCGCGGAAATAAGCGCAAATATCATGAAAATATCACTGAAATAAGTGCAAATTTCATCAAAATATTGCGAAAAAACGCGATTTTCGTAAAAGGGCCGCGACAAATTAGCGTATTTCGTTAAAAGATCACAAAAAAATAGCGAATTTCGTCAAAAAAATCGCGGAAAAAAGCCGAATTTTGTCAAAGGATAGCGAAAAAAGCGCAAATTTCATCAAAATATCGCGGAAAAAGCCGATTTTCGTCAAAGGATCGCGAAAAAATAGCGTTTTTCGTCAAAGGATCCTCAAAAATAGCATATGTCGCCAAAAATTTACGTAAAAAAGCCGATATTCGTCAAAGGATCGCAAAAAAAGCACAAATTTCATCAAAATATCGCGGAAAAACGCTATTTTCGTAAAAGGGCTGAAACAAAATAGTGTATTTCGTCAAAAGATCGCGAAAAATAGCGAATTTCGTCAAAAAAACGCGGAATAAAGCCGAATTTTATCAAAGTAGCGTGGGAAAAAACACTATTTTCGTGACAGGCTTGCGAAAAAATAGCGAATTTCAACAAAAGGATCGTGGAAAAACGCGAATTTCGTCAAAGTAACGCGAAAAAAACGTGAATTTAGTCAAAGCACCAAAAAAGATGTGCAAACTAAACTTATAAGAAAATTCACAAAATGGGATTTAATTTTTTTTTAATGAGATTCTTAAAAATACAGCATGATTTCAGTGTACTTTGATAATATATATATTCAGTAGGTGGACCAGTGAAAAATCCCCCCCCCCCCTCCCTCTTACTGCATTGAAATGCCTCCCGCCTTCAGAACATTTAAGATTTGATGCTTATTAGTGATTTAGATGTAAATTTCCCTTCCAAGGAAAATGTCTGATTCCAACACATTTTAATTTGACAAATAATTCAATGGGAAGTATAATGAAAGCACCCATTCATTCAACAAAAAGTACACCTTTACTTAACATAAGTATTCTTTTTTTCAGCAAAAATATCTTTTTCAATAAACCCGTCTTGCCCCTTTTTAAAAGAATGTGATCATTAGTGATACTTGTTAGTGAAACTTTGTATCTTCTACTCTCAAATAAACATTATTTTACAATTAAAATTGTATCTTGCATTTTTACTTTTAAAAAAGTAAAGAAAATTTCTCTTAATATTTTTTTAAAATATCTTATTTGAGTGCAAATAATACTAGTTTTAATTCATTATTTAATTATTGTTAAAACAATAATTAATGCATTTCATTTATCTTTTCCAAATAAACAAGTTTCATTTATTCCTTTAAAATATAAATTATTATTGATGGGGACCCGCTTTTGTAAAAAAGGGACCCAGATTTTTGGAAATCCTGGGTCCCGGGGACCCAGGTTTTTTCAAGTTCAGCGGCATCACTGCTCTAGGGCACACGGATTTTGAAATACTGCAATTCGTCGAAGAGTTTTATGAGATATTTTTGCAAAAATAGGGGTACATTTCACTATATTAAAAAAAGAATGCAAGGTGTATTTTGCCAATTTTAAAAAGACAGGTGCAGCGTCTTTAAATAATGACTTAGAGGGAACACAGACAAGGCTAAAATGTTATTTATAATGAAAAACAGATGAAATAAGCTATTCTAAAAATCTTTTCTTTGAAAATACGACAGATTTTAAACACATCAAAACAACAAACAACACTAGAAATGCAACATAAAAACCCAATAGAAAGTAACTGTGACACATTTTTTGAAATGAAGAATTAAAACAGTGTACTTTATCTTTTTTTCAGGGGTGCTGTGTGTCTCACTGAACTCCCCCCATCCAAAAAAAAGCAAGCTAAAAACCAGCTATATATACTTTTTTAATACAGTATATATGTATAAATGAAGGCAAATTGAAGCTGTTAAAGTGTCACACAGGGTCCCCAACTGGATCTTTGCTATTGGGCCACATCTTATACAAAATTAATTTTATAAGCAGGTTATTCTTGGAATGAAATATACTTTACGAGTATTTTTATTACATTTTTTAAAGAGAAATAAATTTAATGGTTAAATAGATTTAAAAGTTGAATTTAAAGCTTTATGGATATTTTTACTTGTTGATCATCACCAAAATGAATGTTTAATGTATTTATTTATTTATTTATTTAGTGGGGGGAGAGTTTGAGTCCACTAAGCAGCAAGGCTGTTGGCTCGAATGATCCAATAAAAAGAAACACAGAGGGCATAGAGAAGAGAGTTAGAACCGATTTATGCTATGCAAAAACTTGAGAGTCGAAGACCGAAAAACAGAAGACTTGCAGTCGAATTCCGGCTTCGTCCGAGTACGAAAATTTGGCGGAACGCCCCCCTTCGTGACATCATTTTGACGTCATAGGGGCATAGAAAAGGGAAAGCGATATTCTGGGCCACTTCTTTTCGTATTTGGCGAAAGATTAGATGCGAAAATTTATTTCGGATGTTTACATTTTTTCGGATGCTATTTTCGCCATCTCAAAGTAGGCGAAACGAGGGTGAAAAGCCCATTTCGGACGCAACTTTTATGATTGTTTACGTATGATAGGACATTTTAGTAAGTAAATTTCTAGCATTTTTCAATGTTAGGACTTTTTTATTGCATTTGTGAGGAATATTATAATGTATTTGGTAAAAAATGAGCGTTTACTCTGTTATTTTGATGTGGGGAGGTTTTAATTTTTATTTATTTTAAAATAAATTATGTACATTATAAAAAATACTTTAATTTTTAAGAACAAACAGATATTTGGAAATGATTTTAAAGTTGTAGAATTCGTTTTAAATGGAGATAAATTTGTTAAATAATTGGAAGAATCTGATATATTTTGATAGGATTGGTACCCTCTGATCAAAATCCAAAAGGGAGGGGGTGGGGGTGGATTTTTTAGCAAATGAATGATAATTATTATAATTAATAAAATCACTTTGCTTTCAATTATAACTGTTTTATCTATATTTAATTATTTAAAGCCAAATGGGTAAAATAAATTTAATATTTTCTTTTAATCATTGAAAAAAAATTAAATTTCAAGGTTCAAGGATTTGGAGTTGATGTTCTACTACAAATGCAGTTAGTTATACTAAGAGTTTAATTAATAAATATAACAGAGAGTTTAATTAATAAAGAATTGTTATATGCTACATAATTTTAAACATAATACTTATCCCAAGAAATACATGCTATTAATATCCAATTTAAAATATCAATCAATGTGTGAGAATTATTTTTTAATAAATGTGAAAATAAATAAAGTTCATGAAATCATCTTTTCAAAAATATATTAGCAATTTAGTACTATTATTACAAAATTTGAATGGCTTTGTTACTAATTATTTATGCATTTCCAATATTAAAATATCAAGGCAAAAACTGAATAATAAATACATGGTAGAATTTAATTATTAAAGTTTTTTAATATAGCATATTTTATAGTAACAATAATCTAAAAGTTAAAATATCAGTGAAAATATTTTTACTACAGTTACAAATTCAACTTCATACCTACATGAATAAAATTTTCAGACAAAAAAAAAAAAAAAAAAATCTGAGTGTTTTATAAGCATCTTTGATTAAAGTTGGTTGCTTGGTGATTAACTTTATTTTTGTGGTTTATATTCTTTGAAAATTGCTTTTTATGAAAGTTTTACTGCCCTTTTTGAGAGAAATTTTTAAAAATGTTTATTTATTAAGAATGTGAAACTTTTATTCATGTGCTCTATACATTAATGACACACATATAAATATACATAAATTAAATTTTGATTACTGTAAAAGTAGAAAGTTTGAACTTTAAAACAGTATTTAAAGAATAATAACAATAATTCTTGATTTTATAGAAATTGTTTAAGTAATATCAAAAGCAGACAAATGACTTACTTGTGTAATAAATTGCATAGTAAAACAGACGAGTAAAGTTCAATGGGAGTTTTTAAAAAAGCTATTCATTTTAATTTGTTTACAGTTGAAAATATGCTTTTTACATTAGATTTATAATTCATGTATATAAAAAAGAAGGTAAAAGGGTTTTTAAAAGAATGTATCACTTTTTTTAAATTTTCAACCACTATGTTAATAAGATGCATGATAAATAAATATTAATTGATGTTCCTGTAAAAATAAAAGAAAAAAAGGAATGTTAATTATGGTGTATTACTATAGTGATTGAAAGCTTTAAAAATTAAACTTGCAGGCAGTTTATTTCATGAAGATATATTTTGGGAGATTTAGATTTTTCTTTACTCTTGATTTTTCATAGAATTTTCTAATTTAACATAAAGGCAATAATAATAGTAATAATGGTTTAAAAAAAATAGAAATAATAATTTTTATTTTCACCAGTGTTGAAAAAAATTTTATTATTTTTTACTTTTGAAAATAAATATTAAAAATGAAATACATTTCTTTATTATCATAAAAAAGGGAAGCATTTGAAGTGTATTTATACAAAGAATTAATTTCAAATGTTTCTCTTTTTTTTTGAGAGAGAGAGAGAGGAATATATAGAGAGAGAAAATACTTAGTTTGTTAGGAAAGGGCGTGATATTTTTTGTCAACACTCTTAATCTTATTTAAACATTGTTTAAACAACTGTTTATATTGCCAGTCTTACCTTAATAACTGTGAATAGTTTTTTTTTCTTTAGTCTTTTCTAAATTATTTACATTATCTCAATATATCAATTGCACGATTGATTAAATCTGTACTTGTTTACATTCCTGTTACCCATTTACAAGAAACAAATTCTATCTTCAATCAATGTGATTTAACACCAATAATGTATTAAGATAAGCATAACATCATGTTCAATCAACTGTATTACTACATATCACATACAACATACACGTTTCAACTTTATTTATTTTATGGATAAGTCAGTTTAGCTTTTATAACGAAGAATATATGTTAATTGCTGAAAATAATGACTTAGGAAATGTATTAAAATGAAAAGTTAGGATATAAAATAGGGATATGCTCTAATTAATGTACTTAAAAATAATAAAAGCATGAACTGCTGTAAAATATTATATTTTGCTTATGAAAGGTAATATAAAAATTACATTACCAGAAAAAACAAATAATAACATTGTAAGCTTTTGCTGATTATCTCTGCATAAAGGTAAACAGCTCTGATATTTAATACTATAAACTTGAATTTTTGGGGTGATTTTATTGAAGCTATTTCTTTTATTTTTACCAGATGAAAATATCCCCTTTTAATTAGATTTATATGTATAAAGTAAAAATAAGTTGCATAATGAGTCTTTTGGCTTTCAGAACTATCAATCACTAACTTAATAAGATGAAAAGGAATGAAAAAGCATTTGTTTATAGAAATCTAACTTGCAAGCATTTTATTTCTTGCAAATGTATTCAGTACTCTATTCCTTGATTTTTCACAGAAATCTTAAACATAATAATTTATATTTTCGTCACAATGTTTAGCGAAAAAAAAAAAGACGTAACTTTACTCATTTCACTTGACTTATGAATATAAGCATTATAAATTAAATGCATTTATTTATTACCTGTTTTTAAAATGCAAATTTAACAACAACAATAAAAAAAAGGCTAACTTAGTGAGTCATTTTTACAAAGAGTAGCTTTCAAAAGCTCTTTTTTTTTTTTTTTTTTGTGTGTGTGTATGGGGGGGGGGGGGATTTTATTTACTAATTTAATCACATTAGAAGAAATACCTTTGATAACAGTAAAAGTTTCAATTCTTTTTTAGTTTCTTCTAATGAAATATTTAAGACTCAGAATTGCATTCTGTTGTAGCACATTCTACTCACCATGTAAATATTTTGATTCTTTAAATATGTTAGTCATTCTGATAAATTCATAATTTTAAAAAATATAAATACATTTCTTTTTACTCTCTAAGCAGGATTTGTGATTTTTTAAAAATCAAAATTTTATTTTAAAAAGTACAATTTGAAAGAAAAATACCCTTCGCTGAATCATTAAAATTATTAATTAGAAAAGCTTATTTAAATTTATCTGAAAAAAAAAAAATAATAAACTCATTCACCTGGTTAATTTGAAATATTTTAAGCATATAAAAATTAATTACAGTTATATAGTAAAAAAAAAAAAATAGAGCAATATAAACAGAGATTTAATTTGAAAATGTTAATTCGATTTTACTTTTGAAAACATGAAATAAATAAAACAAATTATCTTGTGTTGTATGAGCACTTTCAGTTATACTAGCTACAATTTAACATATATCCTATATATTACCTTAACTTACCCATTCTCAATTTATGATTTTATTTTTAAATGTTATGTTTGATTTAAATAAAATTAAAAAAGCCTCTCCCACTTTCGAAATTTACAATGCATTTTTGGACATACATAATTATAATATTTATTACAAAATATCTTGACATAGATTTAAAATAACATTTTTTGAAAGGTTAATTTAAATATTTTTTTTTAATCAGTTCATTTAAATTATGATTAAAATCAACTAATCCTGCCACCTAAGTAATATATAAACATGTAAAACATAAACATTTGGGTATAACACTAAATAAAATGAATGAATAAAAAATATAAACTTTTTTCCAACAGTATAAAAAAAATCACTTCATCAGTGCTGAGTAAATTGATATAATTTCTCACACTTGAGCATACACACATTAGTTATTCAATTTCATGTTTAAAATTTTCACATTCTATTTTTTTGTTTAAACTGCAAAAAATATTATTATTAAACAACGTTAAAATTAAAAATTTCCACTCTAGCGGTAAGATTTTTCAATCCTAAAGTAAATACTAAAAATGCATATAGCTGGCTTCCTACCTATTAAAGTCTTTATGGCTCTGAAATTTTACCAAGTTGTCCTTGTATAATGGCATAGAAAAATAGTAACTCCTGGTGCTGGAGAATACTTTCTTCCTTATCATTTGTAGAAATAACTGAATCATTATTGCCAAAGTATGTGGCGTTTAATCAACACATACATGAGGCAATATGTATTCAGGCAAAAGTTTTGTGTTCTTATAAATTAAATTCATCACACTCAGATCCTTAGTTATGCAGACACTCTAGAACAGTAGCCTTTACGTTATAACAGGAATTTCATTAAGACTGTAATGTTAAATTATCTTACACGGCAAAAATTGCAAATTTCAAACACTACTAAACTGTCATTAGTTTTGTGTTTACACGTTTTAGGATGAAACTACCATACGATAATGATTACGTCAATTAATAAATGATGGATTCTCATTGGTTATATCGTGATATCAGGGAGGAGCTATCACCGCCTTTTCGGACGCTGTATAGCATCCGTAATCGCTTTCGTATGTACGAAAATCTGATCCCAGAATAGCATTTTTTGCCAGATACGAATTAGGATACGATACGAAAGAGTGTTTTCACGTGACGTCGTAACGAACGTTCGAATTCCTTTCGAACCTTGCAGGAATCGGACAGTTGCAGAATTCCTGCGAGAACTCAAGGAAGGAACGAAAACATGGACCATGCAGCACCGAACTATCCCAACACAAATAGCCGCGAGATAAGAACATCATCTCTTCTATTAGAAGACCAGGGGTGCGTCAGCTTGACACTGGGAATTTCACCATGTGAGATCATGTATTTGCTTGAACTGTACTGTTGTCGGAGTTGAAGATAAGTATTCCTCTTCTGATGCTGAATGAGATCTTCGGGAGAAATCCAGTTCAAAAGAACGTCAGAATCACAAACACTTTTAGCGAGACTGTCGGCTTTTTCATTAAGCAAAATATCACGGTGCCCTGGAACCCAGCAAATCCAGATCCTTGGGGAATGAGAGGCAATCCTTTGAAGTTTATTAGAGAGCCACAGAATGACTTTAGGAGACTTAATGGAGACAGCTTGAAGTGCAGTGAGGACAGATCGACTATCGGAGAGCAGCAGAATAGGACTATTCAACGAAACCAGCTCGTCTAACGCTGTCCCTATGGCTAAAGCTTCCGCCGTAAAAATGGAATTTACCGTATGAACTCTATAGCCGAACTGAGAACCCGCAGAGCACCCAGCAATGGAGGCGGTGGATGGGGATTTCGAAGCATCAGTAGCTATTATCTGCCAATCTTCAGTAAAGTTTTGTAGAAAATTCTTGAAATGGGGCCCAATAATACTGCCATCCAGGTCCTTCTGTTGGAAGGGCAGATCTTCGAGGTGAAACTGCACTACATCCTGGTTACAAGGGATGGGCATCTGGAAAGGAATCAAATGCTCTATTTGACCGTCAATCTGTTCTAGGAGGTCTGCAATACTGGGAATAGTTTCAACAAAGTTGAAGAGATTGCCATCATGGAATTCCCAAAACGGGGATTTGCAACCCAACGAGCAGTGCTTAATCCAGAACCTAGATGCCAACAAATTGAGTCTAGCAGCAATTAGGGGAGATCCAGCATGCTGACGGAGAATTATGTTGGGGGCCCATTTCGGGAGACCTTGAGCTGTTCTGATAGCCGTGTTTTGAAGAACTTCGAGCCTTCCGAGGAGAGTATTGCTTGCAGAGAGTAGAGTGGCTGCGCCATACTCTATCAAATTCCGGATGGAGGCGTTGCCAAGGTAAGAAGATGGTAAGATCTGGCTCCATAACGGTTATTAGAAAGGGCCTTTAAGATGTTAATCCTGTTGAAAGCCTTCTTCCTGAGGTACTCTGTGTGCTTGAGGAGACTTCCTCGCCTCGTAATATAAAAACCCAGGAACTTGATTCTTCAGACCACCGTTGATGCTAAAATCAAAGTCACAAACCTCTCGTCTACGTGAGAGATTGATAGCGTGGCACTTGTCCGGACGGATAGCCAGCTTCCAATACCGGCACCATTGAGCGATGAGCCGGAGAGCCTCTTGAAGTTTCGTCTGACACAAAAGCAGTGTGGAATCAGCACAATAAATGAAGATGTCGTCGGCATAGAGCAGATACTTGACCCCAAGACCATCCAAAACTTCAAAGAAATCATGCATAAAAATCGAAAATAAGATGGAACTAAGAACTGCCCCCTGGGGCACCCCTCTACCAATTGTGCGAGCTGAAGAAAACATACCTCTCCAAAACACCTTGATACTTCTCGGCTGCAGGAAGCAGTGAATCCGGCCAGTGATGCCGATTTGTGCAGACTTTAATATGAGACCATCCACATAAACGGAGTCATATGCAGCTTGCAAGTCCAGAGATATACCCAAGAGAAACTTCTTGTTTTTCTTCGCTTCCACTGAGTCCAGATGAAGCATCTGAAGGGCGGTTTGACTGTCGCGGAAAGGCTGGAATCCAAGATGCCTGTGATGAAACGTGTTACTCTCAAGAAGATAATTGGGGATGCGGTTTGCAATCATACGTTCACAAATTTTACACATTACGGAGGTTAGTGCTATTGGACGGTACGAGGCAACATCCTTGGTCGACTTTCCTGGCTTCGGTATAGGGAGAATAGTGGCAGAGGTCCAATCCTGCGGGATATCTCCAGAACACCAGATATTATTATATATTTGAAGCAGGATCATTCGGGACTTTTCATTCAACCCTTTAAAAAAGGCTGCACTTATTTTATCTGCACCCGGAGTGCAGGACTTAGTGCGACGGATGGCATCCGTTAGTTCAGACATATCGAAGGGCCGATTGAGCTGAGTGTTGCCTGTACCACCATAATCCACAGGGATAGGCTCATGTACAGTATCCTTACTGAAATGATCAGCCAGAATTTCTGCCTGAGAGCTAGCATCAGAAATCAGAGACCCCTCCTGAAGAAGGCAGAAATGAGAATCGGGGGAAGCACTGGAGCGATTTTTAATCTTCCGAAAGACTTTATATAAAATATGAGGATCATTCGCATCCTTGCAGGCAGAATCCCAAAAGTGATGCTTGGCTTCTCTGATGACCTGACGGAGCTTCGCTGCCACTCTCTTATACTTCGTCCAGTAATCCATGGACACTAGTTGGCGTGCTTTCCGCAGAAGAAAATTTTTTTGCTTATGTAAGTTGTTACATCTGGCCGACCACCAAGCCGGGAGACCATTGGGCTTCGGGGCACTTGAGGTTTTATGTTTATTCATCAGATTCTGAATTAAAGCGGAAAAGGACTCATAGTCAGAAGTAGAGCTAGAGGCGAGAAAAGAGTTTGCTTCCTGGTAAATCCGATTCCATCTGAACCGGAACGAGTGAGGATGGGGTGGAGGAGAGAGGCTTACAGAGATGGAAATGGGGAAATGATCACTATCGAATGGATCCTCTTCTACCTGGGGAGAAGAACAGGCAAGCATATCCGCTGAGCAGAGAGATAGATCGATGAGGGAACAGACCCCACCAGGAGTAACATGAGTAGGCGAAACCGTATTCAGGAGGCAGAAAGGACTATCCGCCAACCAATCTGCGAAACTCTCACTGTCATGCGAGGAGGAGGTAGCACCCCAAAGCTGGTGATGTAAATTGAAATCGCCCAAAATGAATGAAGGGTCCGTGAGGACCCGACGAACCTTAGTCAAATCACTCACCACCGCCCCAGTGCTGGAGTAAATGTTGATGATATTGAATGATGAGTTACCGTGAAGCACTTTGACCTCCATAATCTCATTAGTAAGATTGAGAGAGTTGAGATTAATGAGTGAGGAAGACAGTGATGAGCTGACAGCAATGGCAAGACCGCCACCTGGGCGACCGATCCTATCGGAGCGATAAACAATTTTACCTGGAATAGTGAGAGTTTTTTCTGGAGTAAGGAAAGTTTCCTGGAAAACCAGCACATTAGCAGAAGTAAAAGGGGGGCCATTGAGCCAGGCTAGTTTGTTCGAAACTGACCGGCAATTCCACTGTATAATATTAAAAGTCATGATGAAAAATGCCCAAACAAAAAAGAAACAATAACAAGAGAAAACAGATTAAAATAAAGCCCGACCCAGGTGAAATATGGCATAGGCCACCAGTAACACAATGTATAAATAACACTACAGACGAGTTGCTGCTCGCAATCGCCAACATCAAAAAACAAAAATAGGGAAAACAGTCCATAAAAAAAAACTACCTTCTTTGAGAACCGCCGCCATGATTCAGCTTTTTGCGTCTCTCAGGTGAGAAGTCATTCCATTTGGCCATGCAATTTACGAGCATGTTGCTCATATCATTGATAGCTTCAATAACTTTTTCCGATTGCTTGGTAAAGAGTTCAATTATGATTTTCAGCATGGCATTGGTACGAACTTCAACAATTTTTTGGAATTCTTCCATCTCTGTTTTCTGGACACTTGCTATTTTGGCATAAGACTTGGCTTCGGATTTGGGAGAAAATTGCCTGCGAGCGTCTATAATGGACAAAAAGTTTACACACTTAAATCGTAATAGCTCGACTTCTTTAAGGCGGAACAGGCACTGGTTAAAGTCCGCTCTGTGCTCCGCTCCACAATTGACACAGGAAAGGGGGGTAGTGCAAGGACCGTCATGATGGATACCACAGGTGGCACACAGATTTTCCGAATTACAACGAGTAGTATTATGGTTGTACTTAAAACATTTTAAGCATTGGCGAGGACGGTCGACAAATTGCTGTATTCTCTGAAATGAGAACCATATTTTGATTTCATGCGGGAGGGAAGTGCCCAAAGTTGTAAAAAGCACAGGGGATGATTCATTTTTGCTTTCCTTCTTCATGAAACGACGCACCTCTAAAATGTGTAGATTGTTTGACTCTTCTATCTCTCGGGCAATATCTGTTAATGTAATATCCATCGGTATATTATACAAGAGGAATCTGTTGGAGATATTTTCCCAAATTACTCGGGAAGAAACTTGAACACCCAGAAATGAAGAAATTTTACAAATGTTTCTGGCACACAATACATCCTTGGTAGAGAAAATCATACTTCCAGCTCGAGTAAATTTCACATTGTCAATTTTCTCAGAATTCTGAACTTTAGACCGTATTTCAATTTGTACATCCCGAGGGTTACGTTTAGGAATCGCTGCTGACTCTGTGCTGGTTAAAAAAATGTTAAAGTTCTTGCCACCATTTCCCGCCGCCTTTATCAACAATTCTTCAGTAGGAGCAGAGGAACTTGCGAAAAAAAGAGTTATTTTCGGTAAATTGAGCACCGCCATCTTCCGCATCAGTCATATCCATATTTGCCAACTCATTTCCCGAATTTGACTCAGAGACATTATGTAAGATAAAATTCTGCATTTCAACGCTCGAAACAGAGACATCATTTATAACCGCGTCAATAATTTCTGGCCTCGAGTCTGGAACCACTTTAATAATAGTATTAGACATAACCGTAGGTAGACCCGCTACACTACACAACACAAAACAAAACTAGTGAAAAAACCTAGTAACAGACCTAAATTCAATACTAAAATATAACTAAATACGCTTACACCAGATGAAGAGACAAAAATATCACTGAAAACCCACCAGCAGTAGCAAAACCACTGCAGAAATTACGAGAGGAATCCCACGAGCACAACACACCTGCCGCCACGGCGATACTCCAAAGTGTATACACTTTCAGCAATCTCGTCGCCAAGTGGAAAAGCTCGGCAAATGAGAAATATCGTCAATGGCAAACTGCGCACGTTACACTGAATATTACAACCATAGAAGCTCCTGAACTGATTTGAACGTGGACGCAAAACGAGTCGTTCTCGTGTATTTATTTTGCTGTGTTTCAATCATTGCTTCATTTTTCGTATAATATTTTAATTTTATTTATACTTCTGGGTAAATTTTTTATTAATTGCCGCAGAAAACATATTTCTATGAAGAGAAAGGTTAGTAGATTTGGAATATATGTTCAAAGATGTAGAATTTTTATGCTGTTTTTCAGGAATGATGAAGTAATGTTGATTATACCAACATATCCATGAAACGATATCGATCTTTATATTTTCTGGACTGCATAGTTTTATTAATTTCACAGATCTGTTACGATAAATAGTGGTGTATTGTGTACGCAGTCAATAGAATATATTTTGTAGAATTTATTAAAACAAAATAGATTATTCTTATAAAGTAAAACATGTTTGTTTGGCCTCAACTTGATGATACTGGTTTAATTACATGCAAAATTTTTTATAACCTAATAATTTTATAAACGTGGTAACTTATCATTTAATATTATTATCTTAAATTGAAAGTTTTTATGAAATCCATAAAAAAAAAAAATACCCAACCCCCCAAAATACTAAAGTAGTGTATTTTTTTTTTTTTTTTTTCAGTTATTTCATTTTTTAAATATTCTAATGTAACACATAAAATTTATTTAACACATAAAATAATGTAACACATAAAATTTGTTAGTGATTAATAATACAGTATTCAATTTTTTTTAAATGTATTTCACCCAATCTAATCTCTTAAATATATACTTCAACCTACTTATGAAAAGCAACAATTTTTTAAATTGTTACTTAACTTCAAACAAATATACATATCGCTCATCCGCAAAAAAAGTGACACATCTAGACTCGACAAAGTAAATTTCACGGGGGAGGCAAAAGAAAATTTGCATAATTTTACTGTAACATAAAATTATAGTCCTTACCTCTGCATGCACAAGTAAAAATGTGCATAAAAGCATAAAACCCTTAAGAATGAAGACGTATGATGAGGTTTGGAGGGTTGGATAATTTTACCTCCCTACACAATCCACCCCTCATCTGTGTTCACTAATGTACATATAGTGTAATAAAGTGATTTTCCGTGTTTTGTCTAGCAAGATGCACCTATGACAGACTTATTAGTGGAATAAAATGCAAAATGAATTTTTGTGGCATGTGCCACTTTTCTTGTGGGTGAGTGATATGTAAAATTATAGAACAAAATATTTTCCTTTATTCCATGATTTTTAAAATCTCAGTATGGAAATCTTTGCAGAAAGAACCATTTTTAATGCACAGAATTCAGATATAAAAAATGTTATAATGTGTTTAAGAAGCCATTTAAAATGTTTACTCCTTACTTGTGTACTTCTTATGTGCCATTCTTTTCATAACTGTTTTAAATGTTTAAAATCTAGGTGCATGTCTGATCACACAAAATGGTTATAGAGATGTTGGGAATAAATTTTTGTTCACACTTAGTTTGTAACAGATAAACAGTGTTGTAATAGTAAAAAAATAAAAAGTGAGAGTATAAGCTATAGCTTTGTTTGAGAAACAGAGGGTATACAAAGCTTGTTAGTAAAATTAAAAAGATATATGGTATATAACTCTCTATTGCCTCTACTTACACCCTTGGAGATAAACTTTTTTTTTAACTTAAAAGAAAAAAAAAGCTGAATTGGTTGCATTAAAGAATATATTTAAAGGATTCAAGTGGTAAGAAATAGAATATTTTTTCACTTAAGCCTAACTGATCTTATTTTGTCTTGTTTTTCAAAAAGGTATATAAATTTTGCATTATTTTGAAGAAAAATGTAGAACACTTATTAAAAATAAATTCGAAGAACTAAAACTCACCTTAATTATTATGATTATCCAAAGTTTTTCTTACTAAGCATAGCCAAACTTTATCAACAAGAAAATTCAAAATGGCTACTAAGCATAACAGTACAGCAGTAAATATTTTACTCTTGAAAAAAGAGAAAAAATGACTGACACATATAACCTCTAAAAGTAAATAAAATTACCATTTGTATTAATTCATTTTTTTCAGTTATTCAACCTAATGTAAACCAAATATAAATTAATAACTAAATTCCTCTTTCTTGAGTATGAGTATAGCTTGCTTTTATAGTTACTGGTTAAAGCACATTTATCAAATTTTCATCAATTATCCCATTATTTTACTGTGACTGACTTTAATGGTCTTTAGAATATTAAATGTAGATCTTGTGCATTATTATTATTTTCTTTTAGTGTGTGCAGTAAGTAGTTAGGCATATTTTGATTGAAGAAGATAATTACTCTTTCATGGTATGAATTTTGAATACAGTATGGAACCATTTATCCGGAAACCAGTTAACCGGAAAACCAGTTATCCGGAATGATATTTCTGATAGACTGATTTCAGAATCTTTGCAGAAGAAGGTGTCATACATTGCCAGTTTGACATAGGCTTTGCTTGAAACAATTGTATAATTTGATGACAACATCTAGTATTTTTCGTCATCACATTTAGTTGTATTTTAGATGTTTTAATTTTTATGCAGAGGAAACAGAAGAATTTTTGTTCCTAAGGGATTCCCATAAATTGCCTTCTTTTAAACTCTGGCTAATTTTTTATCTTTCTTGCATTGATTTTTAATCCAACTGATCTAATAATTTAAAATGAGAAATAATGCCACAACCACGCATATTCCATAAAATTTATCAAATGGATGCTGCTTTAATGCACAGCCAGTTAACCGGAAAAACCAGTTTTCTGGAATACATCTGACCCCAAGCATTCCGGATAAATGGTTCTGTACTGTATTCAACATCAACTTAATCTGTATAGCTTTTCTCCACTTATGTAAATCAAAATTAATATATTTAGTGGCGTGAACCTCCTAATATGAAAAAAAAAAAAAAAAATCCACTATAATTCATCTATTTTTAGTGATAATTAAACATAGTTTTAGTAATAGATAAAAAAACAATTTTATGTATTACTCGTTAGTATCTAAAAAAAAATGATCTGAGTAATTTTGAAATAAATATACAAGCATACAATATTTTGTACGAAATTTTAATTTAACGATTAATATTTTAGAGATATCCTAAAATTATCTGTTTCATATGTACATACCGGGTGTCCCAAAAAGGACTGACTGATTTTAAAATTCAATAACTTGCAAACGGCGACAGATATTAAAAAAATTCTTGCAGGAGGGTTATGCATAAGGTCAAAAGTTTTATTACAGTGATTTTCAATTTTAGTTCGATTTACAAATAATAGATGGCGCTGTAAGCAATAGTCGCTAAATTCAGGCTCGATTTTTGGTACTTCGTGGCCCGGATAATACATTTCCATCTCCTTTTTCTGCATGGAACAAGATAAAGGACCAGAAATCCAGCCTGTATTTAGCGACTATTGCTTACGGCGCCATCTATTGTTTGTAAATCAAACTAAAATTGAAAATCACTGTAATAAAACTTTTGACCTTATGCATAACCCTCCTGCAAGAATTTTTTTAATATCTGTCACCGTTTGCAAGTTATTGAATTTTAAAATCAGTCGGTCCTTTTTGGGACACCCGGTATATATTGTGTATTGTTATTATTAAACTGAAAATTTTATTAAATATTTGTTTTTTAAACTTTAATTTTCTTTTAGATCAAATTTTGCTGTTAATTTATGGCCTCTGGAGGACTGTCGACATCAGACCAGCTCCTGAAGGCATTGGTTTCACCCAAATGTACAGCTTTAATTTTACCAAGGCAGAAGTCTGACGTAGCTTGACACTTGTTTTTCATCCATTGACCTCCAAGTGAGAGTACTCTCTGCACCGCCGAATTTGCTTCTATTTCATTGCCAGAAGCCATTGGCTAAAGAGTTGATCACAGCTTGTGCTGCTTAACTGCAATGTTCTAAAGGGAACTTCTGCTGTGTATTCATTTTGGTACGGTTGAATAAATATTGCCTGCTGTATATTGGTCCATTTGAATCGTATACGCAAGCAATATTTTTCCGACTAATGAGGAAACATACACTACTGCACTGTGTTTATTATTATTATTTGATTCTATCATTTTTATTAATATTATATAAGATTTTTGATACTTAATAAAATGTTACATTAAAAATTATAGTATAACTATATAAATAAACTATAACGCATTAGGACAAACCACGGCCAAAACTAAGGGGGAGGGGGGCAGACGGGGCATTGCAGAACAAAGGGGTGCCAAATGAAAATTTTGTTTATCGATTTTTCTCACATCTATGTTTAGCACGGTATTATTAAAATCGTCCTGCCTCGGGTATGGTAGGGCATAATATGCCTGCATGGTATGCCAAAGCATAGAAAAATGTAAGGATGATATGGCATAAGGATCCTGTATAAAGAGGAATCTTTCTCGATTCTGCTTTCAAGATTTTAATAAATTAATATTTGACAAAGAAGATTATGTAGTTCAGTGTTACATATTTTTAATTTTAAAATAAGTTGGTTATTAGAAAATTAATAAAATTCACTTTGTAAATATTCTTTGCGAGGGAAGGGGGCCAAAATCATGTTTGCTCCGGCTTCAAAAAAGGCTAGTTTCGGCCATGGGACAAACTGGAATAGTGATGGGTGATTTTGATTTTTTTAATCGATGCCATGGCGAACTCTATTTAATCGATTCTATAAATTTTTTTAATCGATGCCTCTAAATGTAATGCCATTTTCATTTTCCTTAAAAAGTTGAAGGTAAAGCAGTTGAATGTGCCAATACCAAAACTTTCTTCTATCTCAAACATGTTCAAACTCCAAAATTCGCTATCACAGTGTCAAATTTAAATGATAACCTATGGCCATCATGAGGATTAAAAAAGTATAGGTTTGTTGAAATATGTGCATTTAAAAAGAATGCATTTTCCAAATAAATAATTGAATTTCGGCCCACACCCTCTTAGATGTCTGCAACAGAAATTCCCTTACCAATTCGAAGAGCATAAAAGCGAAACCTGTTGGGCAGTATACATCCAAGACTAATAAGGATCTATTTATGTGATAGTGTAACAGTATATGAAGTTTGAATTAATTCCGTGCATTAGGTTTTAGATATAGCTATCACGAATATCGTGTGAAATGCAGTATATCAGCGCAGCCTGTTATATGATTTACACGAAAACCTAATCAGGAACAACATATGACAATGTCTAACGGAATATTAAATTTGATGAAATTTCATTCATTAGTTCTAGAGATATGATCACTAAAATCGTGTAATTCCTGAAAAACGTGTTAAATTCAGGGGTTTCCCGAGGGGGATATCACCCCCCGCCCAAACATTGAAATGTCCCCTCAAAAGGTTTGAGATTTTATGCTTAATGTACAAAAGTCCAACCCCCCCTCCCCTCCCCTCCTCTGAAGTCTAGAATGCCCCTCGCTGGAGCCGCAGAAATCCCTCCCAGAAAAAAATGCTGAATTCAATTCAGCATATCAACGCCCCCTATTGGGTGATTTACACCGAAACCTAATAAGCAACAACTTATGCCAACGTCTAACTGAGTTTGATGAAAATCCGTGCATTAGTTCTTGAGATAGAGCTGTTGCGAAAATCAGGGAAAATGCAGCATAGCAGCACCACCTACCAGCAAATTTACATCAAAACCTAATCATCAACAACTTGCGTCAGTGTCTAACCAAATCTGAAGTTCAGTAAAAATTCGTGCATTAGTTTTTGAGATAGTGATCATGCAGAAATCATAAAAAATGCAACATAGCAGCGCCACCTGCTGGGCGATTTTCACTAAAAAGTAATCAGCTCCAATTTATATAAAGGTCTAACTAAATCTAAAGTTTCAACAGATTCCATGCATTAGTTCTTTAAATAGACCACCCACAATTTTTTTTGTCAGAGACAAACAAATAGACAGGCTAACAGACAGACAATTTATAAAAATAGTCAAATCGTATTGCAGACAAGACCTTCTAAAACTATAAATCCTTCAAAAACTGGTAGTCAAAATTTTTCACGAATCCAACACTTTTCTTTTTCTAAATACAAAAGAAAGCATGAAAAAATGAACAAATTGATTCCACTTGTAACATAGGATCAGAAATAGCAAATCGATTCAGTACACAGATTCGATGTCAATCTTTACATGCAGGTTGAATCGTTTTCAAGACGATTCTTTACATGCGGCAGAATCGTTATCCTTTAATTTACTTCAAATCGAATCGCGGTCGATCCAAGATCGGGTTGAATCATTATATTTATTCTTCCAGTTTTACTGTTTTAGTGGCAGAATTGATGTAAAATTTCATATAAGGACGGATTTTTTTTTCTTTCTTGGTCACATCAGTGTTGGATGCAGGTAATTTTCTACAAGAGGGGTTTCTGCGACTCCGGGGGAGAGCGTATTTTAGAGATCCGTAAGGGGAGGGGAGAATTGCACATTTGCAATTAAAAAGCATAAAATCTTAAAACTTCCAGGGGGTGGGGGGGGAGTTCAATGTTCCGGGGGAATGTCCCCACCAGACCATCCCCTGAATTCAACACTAGGTTAAATCATTATACTTTTGTTTAGAAGCCTAGTTATTCGGGTTACTAGTTTATTATGTTGTATTTTTCAAGTTCGCCCCTTGTAATCCGTCCCCCCCCCTTTCTCGCCAATCTTAATTTACAGGGCCGTTCAAAATATGCATGCAATTTTTAAAATGCCAAACTCTCGTTCTATTTTATCATAAATCCACATTTTGACCAAAGATATATTTGAGGTCGCCCCTCCGACCGTTTAGGACTTACCTGCCGCCCCAGGGGCCATACTGACTGTTTCTTCCAAATCATATCGTATAACATATCATTGGAAAGCTTTTAATGTCCTCTTTTATTTTCTGTCCCCCCCCCCCTAGTTACATGCTCTTGGCATTTTTTAGCTCACAGGCTATCAAAGCCTGAGAGCTAATGTGCCCGCCGGTTCTGTATGTATGCATGCATGTACATAACGCGATAACTCTTGATAAAAATATCCGATTTGCTTCAAATTTTTTTTCTAGGTTCATTCTGATAAGGTGCTTCCTTGATTAGTTTTGGCGGCTCATTGGTTAAGTATAAAAGGGGGAGGGGGCTACCCCCCCTTTAACTTAGATAAATGGGTTTTTCATTCAGAATTATCAGATTTTGGTATACCGGTTCATTTTGATAACGAGCTTCTCTGAGTAGATTTGAAGGTTCATTGTTATAGTCTAAAGGGGGGACCAGGGCTAATACCCTCTAATTTAGAGAGATGGGTTTTCTATCCGATTTGCTTCAAATTTGGTATACCGGTTTATTCTGATAAGGTTCTTCCCTTATTAGCTTTAGAAGTTCATTGGTTAAATATAAAGAGGGGGGGAGGAACAGGGCTAATAATACCCCTCTTAAATTTAGATAAATGGGTTTTTCTATCCGATTTGCTTCAAATTTGGTATACTGGTTTATTTCGATAAGGCGCTTTCCTGATGACAATTGGAGGGTCATTGTTTAAGTATAAAGAAGGGAAACGGAAGGGGCAATTTCCCCCTTAATTTATTTTTTGAGGAGCATTACTAGGAAAGAAGAGTATAATATACAGTTAGTGTGAATAGCCTGCGAGTTCAATGCCATCAGTTTAATTGGGCACTTTTCTTTTCAGCTCACAGGCTATCAAAGCCTGAGAGCTAATCTGCAGATTGTATATGTATGTAACACGATAACTCTTGATAAAAACATCCGATTTGCTACAATTTTTTTTTCTCCTAGGTTCACTCTGATAAGGCGCTTTCCTGATTAGTTTTGGGAATTCATTGGTTAAGAATAAAGGGGGGCTAGTCCCCCCCTTAATTAAGACCAATGTCAGACGGGCGTCTTTTTTGCTTAGGTATTATCCATTCACAATGCTATAGCATTGTGAATGGATTATAACTAAGCAAAAAAGACGCCCATCTGACATTGGGCTTAGATAAATGCGCTTTTTATGCAGAATTATTCGATTTGCTCCAAATTTGGTATACCAGTTTATTATGTTAAAGAGCTGCCTTGATTAGATTTGGAAGTTCCTTAGTTAAGTATAAAGGGGGCTAGACCCCCACTCTTAATTTAGATAAATGGGTTTTTCATGCACAGTTATCCGATTTGCTCCAAATTTGGTATACTGGTTTATTATGTTAAGAAGCTGCCCTGATTAGATTTGGAGGTTTATTGGTTAAGTGCAAGGGGGGGGGGGGCGGGGGCTAGTTTCCCCCTTTTTAGATAAATGGGTTTTTCATGCAGAAGTATTCGATTTGCTTCAAATTTGATTTACTGGTTTCTTCCGATATGGCGCTTCCTTCATTAGTTAAGTGTAAAGGGTGGAAAGTCCCCTCCCCTTAATTTAGATAAATGGGTTTTCATGCAGAATTATCCAATTTACTTATTTTTTTCTAGGTTTATTCTGATAAGAAGCTTTTCTGATTAGATTTGAAGGTTCGTTCGTTAGGCATAAAGGGGGAAATGGGGGAGCTAATACCCCCCTTAATTTAGCGAAATGTTTTTTTCATGCTGAATTACCTTGTTTGCTTCAACGTTGGTATACCAGTTTATTATGTTAAGGAGCTTCCCTGATTAAATTTGGAGTTTCATTAGTTAAAAATAAAGGGAGGAAAGAGGGGGCTAACCCCCCCCCCTTAATTTAGATAAATGGGTTTTTATGCAGAATTATTCGATTTGCTCCAAATTTGGATATTGGTTTATTATGTTAAGAAACTGCCTTGATTAGATTTGGAGGTTCATTAGTTCAGTATAAAGGGAGGAAAGGGGATTAGAACCCCGCCTTAATTTAGATAAATAGGTTTTTCATGCAGAGTTATTCAATTTGCTCCAAATTTGGTATACCGGTTTATTATGTTAAGGAGGTGCCTTGATTAAATTTGGAGGTTTATTGGTTAAGTGTAAAGGGGGCGGAGGCTATTCTTCCACCCTTAATTTAGATAAATGGGTTTTTCATGCAGAATTATTCGATTTGCTTCAAATTTGATATACCGTTTTATTTCGATATGGCACTTCCTTCATTAGGTTTGGAGGTTCATTGGTTAAGTATTAAAGGGGGAAAGGGAGGGAAAGACCCCTCCCCTTAATTTAGATAAATGGATCTTCATGCAGAATTATCCAATGTACTTTAATTTACACCACCTTGCATGGTCAATAAAATGTGTTTCTCGCAGGAAGCGATTGTAGAGCTAGCCTTTTGCTCTGTGCTAAAGATCTCACCTTCTGACCATGGGTTCTCTGGTTCGATCCTTGCTGCCATTCATTACCTGCATTAGTGACCTTGGACAAATGAACATATACTTCACCATCTCTACTCAAGAACAACAGATAGCAACACTGAAAAAACACCCAACAAGCTAAGCCTGTTAAGCAGACGTAGCATGCAAAAGCAATTATAGAACTGGTTCCAAACAGTTTTTTAAAATGAGTGTTTAAATTAAAAAAAAAAATAAATAAATAAAATTATTTAACCAAACCCGAAAAAGTACAACATTAGATAGGGTCAGGTGGGGGAAAATGGTGGTAATCTAAAAAAATGCACTTTTTTCACAATAAATGTTCATATTTTTTTTTTTTTTCAATTAATACATAATTGGAGTTTGTGACAAATATTTCTATTAAGATTTGTAAATCTGGCAACAAGTTTACTGTTGTTTATCTTCTTGTTTACATATATGTGCAGTTTGTCCTTAACACATGGTATTGATAAACTTTGTTCTTGATCCTTTCTCACTTGAAAAAATTAGTATATTTTGATACATTTCAGTAGAACTTCTTAAAAACAGATTCATGCATCAAGGTAAGAATTATTTTATTATTTCAATTTTTTATGATTTTTTTTCTGAGGTGGGGGAAAGTGGTGGTATAGTTAGGCTTAGCTCAATGTTGTATGATGATTCAATTTTATATTGTAGATGTGATTAATTTTTAAAAATGGGCTGTAATAAAAGTATTAATCTAAAAAAAAAAAGGCTTTATTTATAAATTTTAATCTTAATATGACAATACAATTAAATTAAAAGTTATTTTTTACATAGGGTAAGGTGGGAGGAAAGTGGGCCCATGGGGTAAAGTAGTGGTATATTGAAAAAAAACCCATTTTCTCTTTTAAATTAAGATATTTTGTTAATTCTTTTTTAGAGACATATATTGAGATTATGGCAACTATTCTTATTTTAGTTTTAGAAACTGGAAACAAATTTAATGTTTACAAACTATCTTGTTTATGCTCATTGCATACCGTCAAAAAGTCGATCAGCTAAAATAATCGCCCAAGTGATAAAAATTAATATATTATATCACATAAAGCATTTGAATAAGTCACCATTGGGGAACTATTAGACTTTCTTCCTATTTGGTGGTGAAGATTATATAGAGTTCAGCAATATATGCTACATACCAAGTGAACCTAAGTTTGATAGCCATGGACATTATTTCTTTAATTAAATAATATCTGAAAAATATATTTTTTTGTGCATTTGTACCTTTAAAAATAATTAAGACACATTTATTTCAGTGTGTTTTTATTTAAAAAAACAATATTTACACATTTTTATTTAAATATACACTAATTTTGGAACTACCCCCACTTTCCCCCACCATGGGGTAAAGTGGTGATATCAAAACATGCTCTTTTAAATGTATCACTATCAGAAAACACTCAAATAAAATTGAGTGGTTATGCTTCATGTTTAATCTATATGAATCCAATGTATAGAAAATGCATCAAAAGTTTCATTAAAATAAATGTAATAGTTTGATTATAGGGCCTTTTCTAAAAAAAGCTTGATTTTACCACCACTTTCCCCCACCTGACCCTATCAACCTCAGGTATCCCATGAAAAAAAAAATATTTTAAGTACTAATAACCGTGAGATATTTGTCAATAATGCTCCCATAGGTTCAATATTTGCTTGTGAATGTCTTCACGTGACTACAGTGCCTAGAATATATAGTGTGCCATTCGACGCTAAAAAAAATTACCAGGAAAGTAATCCTCCAATAGATGGCGCTGACTGCAGTATAGACTGGAAATTTCCGAAAGCAGATTGGATAAATTAATGCTTTTTAGATACTTATTTTAATATTATATAAGAAGATATTTAAATTTAGAAATTGATATTTAGATGAAAACAAGTCTGAAATATTTCAATAATAAATATATTATTTACAAACTTTTAGAACAGAGACATATTTTTTAAATAAAAATTATATGTGTGAAAAGCAAATAAATTCAATTGTTAAATTCGCTTTAGCTTTATTTACAAATACCAACAACTGTTCACTACTTCTAAAACTGTGCAAACATACAATGAATATTTAAAAATAAACTCCCAATGGCAATATTTATTTTGCGTTACTTTCAAAACAAAGCCTCATTTGTTAAATAAATCTTTCTTGCACTTGAAATCACATATTAAAATTCTTAAGAAAAATTATTAAAAAGAAATTTCTTTATGAAAAGTAAATAATTTTTAAAAAAATATATCCGAAGGTTAAATTCGCTTTAGCTTTATTTACAAAAACCAACAACTGTTCGCTACTTCCAAAATTGTGCAAACCAGTGTTGAATTAAAACACTTTTCTCTGGGAGGGATTTTCAGTGGCTCTGGGGGAGGGGGGGGGTTGCACCTTTTGACCATTGAAAACACAAAATCTCAAATCTTCGGGAGGGACATCTCATTGCTCTGTGGATTAATCTCCTTCCCCCGGGCCCAGGGTTCGTAAATATCATGATATTTTCAAAAATATAAAAAATATCCGATATTTTCAAAATAGTCAACTTACTGCTGACAATAAATATTTTTAAGCATAATATAAATTAAAAACTAAAACATATTGCACTTATCATGAAAACTTAAACAATATTCTAAAAATGCATTTTTTTTTCTTTAGAACAAAATTGGAGATCAACTAATTGAAAAGATACATTTTGCTTTATACACTTGTTTAAAAACAAATTACGACAACCAGGCGCAAAACAATACCTTTTTTGATATTTTTTGCTAGTTTTTCACTCATATTTTGTTTCTTAAACAGACATAATTAAAACTTTATGGGAAAAATTCGCGTTTGTTTACAATATGCTTCACTGTCACGGCGCTAAAAGCTTTCAAAATGTCCAGTCAGTGTTAACATGTGCGCCACCTTGCGGCGTCCTCATTTCACGACCAAAAAAAAAAGCGTTATGGTAACCAATGAACGGCACACTATCTATTCTAGCCACTGTAACGTGACTAATGTAGTCTCTTAATATTGTAATACAGTAGACTCCCTCAAATCTGCACAGTTTAGGACCAGAGGTTGTGCGGATTTCTGGTCATTGATTTGTTTACATTTTTGAAACATTAATTTGATTGGTAGTTAAGCAAGGGAAATTATAATGAATGCTTACAATAAAGTGAAACATTAAAATAAGTAAAATACAGTAGACTCCCTAAAATCTGCGAACGCCTAAAATCCGCGTATTTTTTCAGATGTAAACAATGAAATTTACAGTTAAGTTGCAGGAACAAAATTCAAGATAGCACCGAAATCGGCGACTACTGCAATGTTTTTTTTACTAAATTTTTTGTTAATCATTCTCTTTTGGCTATTACAGCTGATTTATTACTAAATAAATTTACATTACTTTTGATTTTGATATAAATTAGCATATCTATATCAAAAATTCCAGTGTTCGAAATGGAAAAATCCACGAACCGGAACGCTATTTTAAAATTATTGTTCGCGGAATTTTTTTTTAAATTATAGACAAATTTATTTCTAAACATACAAAGCAGTATTAAGAAAAGCAATGAGGACTCTAAATAACAATGAAAAAAGTTACAGTGAGCGCAATCAGCTATATATACTGATAATAGCATTAACACTGTTCTCCTTGCTATCACTAGATGGCAGCATAGGACTTTTGGAATCGAATTGAATCGATTTCATTCCTAATATTTTTATTTTACATAATTATTTTAATAATTACTTACTTTTAAACTAATAAATTATTTTAATATTTTACTTATTTTAATGTTTCACTTTATTGTAAGCATTCATTATAATTTCCCTTGCTTAACTACCAATCAAATTAATGTTTCAAAAATGTAAACAAATCAATGACCAGAAATCCGCAAAATTCTAAAATCCGCACAACCTCTGGTCCCAAGCTGTGTGGATTTGAGGGAGTCTACAGTATTAAAATAATTATGTAAAATAAAAATTTAGAAAAATATTAAATTATTACCGAAAAAATCGATTTCAAAAGTCCTATGCTGCCATCTATTGGTAAAGCGATCGTAAGATTGAAACGTCATCCTATAGATATGCTAATTTATATCAAATCAAAAGTAATGTAAATTTATTTAGTAATAAATCAGCTGTAATAACCAAAAGAGAATGATAAACAAAAAATTTAGTAAAAAACACATTGCAGTAGTCGCTGATTTTGACGCCATCTTGAATTTTGTTCCTGCAACTTAACTGTAAATTTCATTGTTTACATCTGAAAAAAGACGCGGATTTAAGGGAGTCTACTGTATTGAAACTAAACTAAAATCTGTAAAAATAAAATCAGTCTATAACAGAATTCTGTCTTAAATGAAAAAATTTTCAACAAAAAGAATATCAACAATTATGTCTGCTAAGATGGAAACCTGTATAAAGTGAAATATTTTTCATTTCCATTTCATTACGTTTTCAGATTTTAACAAATCAATATTTGACAAAGCTGATTATGTAGTTCAGTGTTACGCATGTTATGATTACATATTTTAAAATAAATCAGCTATTAGTAACTTAATAAAATTCCCTTTGTAAAGAAAGGGGAAGGGCCAAAATCCTTGTTTGCCCCAGGCACAATAAAGGCTAGTTTTGGCCCCAGTAGCAGAAACAGTGCAGCACGACAGCGGGCGCTGCAGATTATTTTAAACCTTGCAGATTAATCCACCAACTTAAAAGGAAATGCTGGGCTTAAAAAATAGCTGAAAGTTGCTTTAAGTCTCTAGATTTATGGTATTTGTTGTATCCTTATATTATATTTTCTTTATAAATGGAAATTTTGCTTACTTTAAGTGTTTCTGTTATTTCTTATGATTGCAGGCTTATTGGGTCGCAGATAAATTTTAGTTTGCTGCAGACTGATGCAGAAAATTCTGCTTCTGGGGTTTTGACCCTGATAGAATTAGCTGGCAGGAAACTTTCCTCAACAGCAGCTTTTATTTTTTGTGTACATAAATTATAAATAAGACTTGTGTAGAAATAAAATGAATGAAAAGTTTATCTTTTAAATGATAGATTGCAATATGAATTTTGCTGATGGAAAATGGTATTCAGCCATTTATAATTTGTACTTAGCTAACATAAAAATACATAGGTTTCTTATAAAATTTAGGTAGCATTCAAAATACCTGTATTTTAAAATAAATTAATAGAATTTAATTTATTATATATCTAAATAGAAGTATTTATTAGTCATTTTCAAATAAGCAGCCACTTTGAAATTATTAATATCACAGAAAAATTTGTTTGAATGCAAAATAGTTATTTCATATAGATTAACACTTGGAAAGAAAGTGATCATTTATGAGTTTTTAAATGTTTCAGGTACAAAATAAAGTTTAATAACTGACAATTTTGATTGACGTTCCTTTTAAAAACTAATATTATTAAATTTAATACTACATTGTATTTTTTCAAAAGAATTTGGATTTAAAAAAAAAAGGTAGGCCTAGTGATATTTGGAAAAAAAAAAAAAAACACTTAATTTTCAAATAAAAAAGTTATAATTTAATAAATAAGTAACCAAATATATAGTTAACATTGATGAAAGATTATTAAAAATACTTACCATTTTTCTGTGGACTCAATAATTAAAAATAAAGTATATAATAGTTTTGTTTACATTAATAATACTACCACTTTCTTACTAACACTTCAAAAATTGTGATGCTTTGTTTACACTAAATAGGAAAAAATAATGCATCATTTATCTTTATTATCAACTACAGATACCAAAACTTTTATAGTGTTTATAATAACTCCCATGAGATGCATAAAACACAGACATTAAAATTCAACTGTTTTATAAATATAATGATAGAAGAAATACTTGTATTCTCATATATTATACTGTATTGTCATAATATCCTACATTACAAAATCTAGTCTAGGTGAAAAGCTTTGGGAAGAACTTATTCAAATCAGATATTTTTATTTTAAATTTCTGTAATTTAAAATAACCTAACACTCAAATATACATAAACACCTTAAATACATTTCATATGTTGATGCATATGTTACATATCAATAAGATTTTTTTAAAACATTGAATATGTGTTCGAAGTTTAAAACATTAAATAGATATTGATCAATTTGAAAATCGTTCATTAATAATACAGATTTAAATTACTTTTATTCTTTCGATGGATGCTAGCATTTAAATTTTAAATACATAAATCACTGTTTATTGTTATTAAATATGCACATACACAAAAGGAAATAATACACAGGTGCTTAGAATTGTTCAAGAATAATAAACTTGTTATTAAATATGCACATACACAAAAGGAAATAATACACAGGTGCTTAGAATTGTTCAAGAAAAATAAACATAAATTGACAGAAAAAGCTATGCTTACCAAACTTGAAATTGCTTTATTTTCATCGTATCCATTTAATGAATTTTTACAGCGTGTTCTTCAGTGTTTGGCTAGCAAGTGCACATTTTCAAAGCAGAAGAAATTATTTCACTTACTGCTTCAAAGGTGACACCAGCTGGCCAATTAATTCATAAATTAAAATAAAATGTCCGTATTTCCTTTTATATAGAATAAGTCTTACATAAACAATCGACCTGTTTAGCGAAGCACATGGCAGCTACATAAATTAAAATTACAAAACTAAAAATATCTGCCAACTAAATTATGACATCTTTTGTTCAATGCATAATAGAAAAAAAATATTTCACTTAATACAAATAAATCATTCAAAAAATTAATATAAACGTATTTTTAAAATATCTATATACTGTGTATCAAAAAGCATCTCGCGGTCGCGCTGAAAAGCAGTACGTTTTGTAGCATCGCTGGAGAGAATACGCCAAATCCTTTGGCGAAATATTTTTCGCCAAGGATTTGCTGAAAGTGCATACACTTTGGAGTATCGCGCCGCCACGTCAGGGTTGCCAGATAAAATTCATCAGTTGAGGCCAAATCGAGGAAGAAAAAAGGCCAAACATAAAAAATTATCATAATTGCACTAGATGGCAAGTCTAAACAATGATTATAAAAGATGATTAAAGAATACTTTAAAGTTACTTTTCTTTTTTAACTAAGTACACAATATTTCTTAAATTACTTAATATTTTTGCACGAAATTTTCAGATTTTTGATTATATCATTAATGAATCTAATTTTATTTACTGTTCCAACAGCAACAAAATTACGAGTTATTTCTAAAGTTTTTGGCAAAGAATATGCAATTCTTTCAACTGTATTTAAACAATAGAGTCTTTTTCTTCTAATATCTCTCATAAATTGCTTTTCTAACTTACACATTATTATTTATCTGCGTCGCTTTTCTCATCCCATGCCATGCCAGCCTATCTGTTTACTATGGTGAAGGAATTTTATGAAGGATTCCAAACGATCACTAAATTCTATCAACCATAACTAACAAGTTCGATGCTACTTAAAATGAATAACGTAAAAAAAAACTTCAAAATACTAAAAAGGCCAGAAAAAAGCCAAAAGGCCAAATGATTTTTTTGAGGCCAATCGAGTTTGAAAAAAGGCCAGATTTCTCAGATTTGGCCTAAAAAAGGCCAATCTGGCAACCCTGCGCCACGTTGGTAAACGCCCCCACTTCAAAGCGAAGAGCTCACAACCAACCGCAGCCGAAAAAACCCATCTTTTCACAAATATCCTCGAATCGTCTGTTTAATGTATTTTTATATCTAACACAACACCCAAACAATGGGTCATAAACAATGTTTTGATGACTCACGAAATGATCTATCTTTAAAAATAATACTATTTCAGTAAAAATATAATGAACAAAGGTTTGTTTTACGATCATACAACATTATTATTTCGAGTATTTATATGAAAAATGCTTATAACTGTTTATATGTTTTCTATGAAAGTTTGCCTGTTTCATGGTATAGATTACGACAAAAGCCTTATATTTTAGTGCAAAACTCAAAAGTTCACTCTAAAAAGTTAAGATTCGAAAGTTTACTTACCTTTATACTATGTTCACACTACCATACTTAAGATATCTTAGGCCGCCGAACTCTCTTAATTTTGAGGTGGTACCCTCCCGGAATTGGAAACCTGTTCACATGGAAAAACTCACTTAAGATAACTCAGTGAACATCACTGTGTTGTTTGCGCATGCGCTTAAGATAAGATCGCCCGCAACACCCAATCAGTTAATGCGAAGCTTTACAGCCAGCGAGAGTGAATGGTCGTGACTGTCTCTAGTGATCCTCATTAAAAGAAATAAGTAATAGAACACAGTTGTTTAAAAAAAATCTTTCGTTTCAACAACAACCGGACAGAACAGTTGAAGTCAGAATTTCTTGCGCATGCGTACAGGTGACACGGATGTTCTCAGGACAACACCGGACGATCGTGGATGGTTCGTCCGGATTCTGGCGTCCTGCGAACGTCCAAATTAGGCTCTGTACAGGATCTGACGGGTATCGGACCTCTCGGCTCTATATAGGACGTCCGGAGGCAGTCTTTGGTTGTATGGGTATGTTTCGTGTTAGCCCCAGGTCGGTGGCTCATATATTCCATTTTGATAAATATTCCATTTTGTGCTGCGTTTGTAGCCTTGCACACATATAATAGTGAGAAATTTTCCGAGCTGTGTATCGTTCCAAGTTGTTTAGTCGGTAGAACGCCAGTGCGCTATACTGATGGCCCGGGTTCGAGTCCCGGCTTGAATCCTTTTCACTATGTTGGCCTTAGCGCCTTTTAAGCAATTACTTCGAAATTTGATTTTCATTTGAAATAAATTTATCTCTTCAGTATGCTATCAGCTTTATACATCATAGTGAATCTTTTTCATTGGTAAATATTAATGTAACTTCAATGGATTATTAGTTGCAATTATAGAGATTGGCCTTACATTTTTTATCCATGCTTCTTTTTTAATTAAGAAATTAAATAAGGATATACACATAAATTCTTAAAGTTACTCGAAATACTTCTATTATACATACACAGTCAAGGCAAGATTCAAAGGGACTGGTAAAAAGCTCCATTTTAGACAGGCTTCCATAGAAAGAAGTGTAATTAATTATGCTTCTAAGATACACAACCTCAATAAGATCTATTGTTCGTTTCGCTGGGATTCTGAAACTCTTCCGTTTGAGACAGGATCCGTTATAGAAAGATTCCACTTTCACAGGTTTCACTAAAGAACAACGAAAATCCTCTTTCAGACAGGTTTTCAGCAAATTGAATTGAATCGTAATTCACATTAAGACCATGTAACGTTTCCGTTAAAGACAGGATTCTGTTATAGACAATTACTATTTTGACAAGTTTTATTCTATTCATATAACATAAATAAGTATATTTATATAAATACACAAAACTTGTAAAAATGGAACCTGCCTATAACGGAATTCGGTTATGAACAGAAATGTTCCATGCTACGGGAAAGAATACTATACAAATACACCTAATAACACGAAAACCTCTGTAAAACGGAATTTTCCAGCAATATTTACGATTTCTTCTTGACAGGTTTTACCATATATATATCCTCTTAAGACCCCAGGGTTTATTTTCATATATTTTTTTACTTCAGTTATGAATTTACATTCGCAAAGTGATAACTATTAAAGATTGAAAAGCAAAAAAAAAAATTAATTTATTTTTTGTACATAAAATTTGATATATCATATATGACACATGAGACTCAATAAGCACATTTTTTACTTTCTTCTATCTTCAATAGAAGAAAGTATTGTAATCGAAATTTTTTTCGACTTCCGGTTTTCGACGGATTTGCATGTTTTAGGGGTCAGAGATTCCAAAAAACATGTTTATAGAAAATGTCTGTCTGTCTGTGTGTCCGTCTGTCCGTCCGTCCGTCTGTCCGTCTGTCTGTCGCCATTGTACCATCAAAAAGTGTAAGAAGTTATGTATAGAATTAAACCAAAATTTTATTATAAGTTTTTGGCTATGGCAAGCAGGTCCTCCCTGAATTTGGAAAAAATTCGCCGGTAGGGGGCGCTGTAAATGCGTTTTTTTGTGCGATTTTGAATATTGTACCGTCCAAAAGTGTATGAAGTTATGCATAGAGTTGAACCAAATTTTTCTTTTAAGTTTTTGGCTATGGCAAGCAGGTCCTCCCTGAATTTGGAAAAAATTCGCCGGTAGGGGGCGCTGTAATAGCGATTTTTGTGCGATTTTGAATATTGTACCGTCCAAAAGTGTATGAAGTTATGCATAGAATTAAACCAAATTTTTATTTTAAGTTTTTGGATATGGCAAGCAGGTCCTCCATGAATTTGCAAAAAATTCGCCGTTAGGGGGCGCTGTAATAGCGATTTTTGTGCGATTTTGAATATTGCACCATCGAAAAGTGTATGAAGTTATGCATAGAATTGAACCAAAAAAAAATTTTAAGTTCTTGGCTATGGCAAGGAGGTCCTCCCTTAATTTGTAAAAAAATCGCTCGTAGAGGGCGCTGTAATAGCGATTTTTGTACAATGTTTGTGCCATTTTGAATATTGTGCCGCCGAAAAGTGTACGAATTATGTATAGAATTGAACCAAATTTTATGTGTTTATTTTTGGTCATGTCACGAAGGTCCTCCCTGAATTTGGAAAAATTCTACCGGAAGGGGGCACTATAATTGCCGTACCACCCTTCGTCTGTACCATTTTCATTATTGTACCATCGAAAAGTGTATGAAGTTATCCATATAATTGAACCAAATTTTTTGTGCATGTTTCTGGCTATGGCAAACAAGTCCTCCCTGAACTTGAAAAAATTCCGAAAGAAGGGGGCGCTATAATTCCGATCTCTGTGCCATTTTCATTATTGTACCATCGAACAGCGTATAAAATTATGCATACAATTGAACCAAAATGTTTGTGCTTGTTTTTGGCTTTGGCCAACAGGTTCTCCTTGAATTTGGAAATATTGCGCGGTAAAGGGGCTCCGTGCTAGCGATTTTTGTATACTTTTCTTCATTTTTCGTAGTTCTATTGTGCATCGGCGGCTCATGCAGCGGCGGGAACTCGCTTCCTGCTATGCCGGCTATTCGCAAACAGCTGATAACGACAGAATAAGGAAAAATTAATAATTTTAACAAATATCATGATATAGATTAACTCGTTTTTAGTCCGTTTAATTGACGAGCAGAAATTTAAGATGAAAATCAAAGTTGGTATAGTATTGAACTAATAATATTGAAGTATTAACATGTGTAACTAGGTTTTGAAATATTAAGATGTATAAGATAGAAGAAAGTTTTGGGATTGGCACATCCAACTAGTTTACAATTTGTTATGACATTTTCTTTTTTTTTTGCATGCAAAAAATAATGAAAAATATGAAATAATTATGCATTTAATAAATTTTTATTTTTAATGGACTCTCCATGTGGTATTTTAACGTATAAAAAAATTGTTTACCTTTCGTTTTTGTATATTTCCCTCATTTTTTCAGCAAGTCATTTTCAAATCCCACTTTATGGTCGAAAAAATCACTATAAGAAACAAATTGCTATTTTTCTTTAGTTTGGCTGTCTTTTAAGATTCCATTCACACCATTTTCATTCTTTTAATCATTATTTATATACAGGAAAAAAAAATTGTAAAAATGTATATCCTATAGGATACTCCAGGTCCGAAGAGGATATGTAACCTGAAGGAAAAATTTTGGACCCCCCCCCCCCCTCTCGAAACGAAATCTTGGCTACGCCACTGCCCCCCCCCACACACACACACCCTTGGCTACGCCACTGTCGGCAGAACGGTGATAGGCAAATCACCGTCCTGCTTGATACTATTTTCTTATTTTGGATATTTCCAAAAAGTTAACACATAAAAAAAAACAGCTGTTTGGAAGGCAGTAAAATCGAGTAAAACTGTCCAAAGTGTAATTGCGTATTTCCAAGTGTAATCAAGTGTAAGCTAGTGATGCAACGGATATCCGGCCAAAATGCCGGATATTATAAATTATCCGGCTTGAAATAAATGTTCCAAATGATGGAAAAACAAATGGTTTTAATAAATGAATAACTAATAATATTATTTAAAAAATGTATTTTAGTATTTTTTTTAACTAAATTTAATTTTTAAGAATATTTATTTCAAACATATTTTGCTTCAATAGCAATTTTTATTTATTTTTTTTTTTTTAAACAGCTGTCTAGGTTCGAACAAGGCAAAATTTGGGCCCTATTTAGGGCCCAGTGTAATTGTTATTACATTCTGGTAAATGCAATTTAAATTAAATTTCATTAATTAGGTATTCAGTTAAGTCAAAAGATTTTATGCACAATGAACATTACTGAAATTGCATTTTTAGCGATGTCTAAATGAGGGCGTCCATTACTGGATTCCAGTAATGGACTTTTTTTCCAGTAATGGACTTTTCCAGTAATTTTGTAACTAACCAAATTAATATACATAAAATTCAATGTTTTCTATTACCAATTGCTATCAAAACAAAAACATGCAAATTTTGCAAGAAAATAATAAGGACAGCTCCTTATGCTTTGGAGTTATACTTCGTTAATAAAATATTGATTTTTTGTCTAAATTTTGCTAGCTATTCATGTTTTCCTTTAAGTGAGCGTCATTCCCCTACTTTCCCCTAATAACTTTTTAAAAATGTTTAATCTGCGTTGGGAGGAAGGGGTAGAAAAGTAAACATACTGCGCCCGGATATCCGGCTAAAAAGACATCCGTTGCATCCCTAGTGTAAACACCTGTAATCTATGTGTAATCAGGTATAATCACATGTCATTACAGTAATCAGCTATTGTCCTATCTTGTTTGCGTGGGTATTAATCTACTTAGAAATGAAGACAAGGTTTTAACAGGGATGCACATCACTTTACTAAGACAACACGGACATAAATTACACGAATAAATATAACATATTTCACTGTATGCTCAATCCGCATACCACCTAAACATAGCCATTTATTTACAATACTTATTCCATAATCTCGTTTACAGTATATTCATAATTTAACTCGTTCAGTCAGTTAATAGAAACCATGGAGTAAATGTCACTATTCAGACACCACATCTCCTCCCCCTTTATAGGTCAAGCTTCTTGGGTGGTCTACGAACTCTCTGAGAACGTCGGGGTATTATAGTCGGGCTTGCTTGAATCGATGGAGCATCTGTCGTAGCAGGTACTGGTGATGAACTATTTGACTGATGGGTTGGGGAAGTCAGATCCTTACTCGGGACATCAGCAGTTGAAGGTGACGCTACAGGTTTGTCACTGGAGATCGGAACAATAATACTTTCAGCATTCAGATGTTCCGGTTCTGAAGAAGTTTCTTTAAACTTTGTCGATGGAGATCTTCGATATTCATTCGATGTAGAATAATTCTTCTGCACTTGTTCATCTACTGGACGGATTTGGTCAACATGGCGTCTTACGAGTGTACCTTGAATATCGATTGTATAGTGAAGGACACCATCTTTATTAATTATTCTTCCAAATTTCCATTTCGAATTTGCCGATTTATAATCTCGTACTGCTACAGAATCACCGATGTCAAAATTTCTATCTCTAAATTCATATACTCCTTTTCGTACTTTTTCTTGAATCCTCGATTGTAGTTGAGGTAATAGTAAATCAATCCTACTTCGGATATCTCTTTTTAAAAATAACATAGCTGGGCTGTGATTTGTTGTTGCATTTGGAGCTTTTCTGTATTGAAGCAAAAATGTACTCAATTTTTGTTGTATACTTCCTTCATAACTCTGCATGGTCCGCAGCGACTGTTTTACCATATGGACATAGCGTTCAGCTTGGCCATTACTTGATGGTTTAAATGGTGCGGAAGTTTTGTGCTTGATACCATTTCTTCGCATGAATCTCTGAAATTCATCAGACGAGAATTGTGGTCCGTTGTCACTGACAAGAACCAATGGCAATCCAAATCTCGCAAAATTGTCTCGTAGACATTCAACTGTTTTCTTCGCTGTGGTAATCTTCATCGGATATGCTTCTAACCACTTACGCTCGTATTCACGAATAACTTCGACCCGGAGTTATGCTGAAAACCCGGGTTGAAAACTCAAATGGCATTCACCGTCAACCCCACTGAACCGGTTCGAGGTTAAAATTTAACGCCGGGTTCAGTAACCCAACCTTGGTCTACTGCAAGTTCAACCCAGGATTTTTCAACCGAGCATGCGTATTTAACGAAAAACAAGCGGTGAGAGTGAGAGGACCGCCATTTTACAATGGCGGCAGACGTGTTTATAGAAGAAGGTGCTGTGTAAAACATAGAAGTTCTACTATTAAATAAAACGGAATAACTATATCCAAAGGTATGTAATCTCATATATATGTAATTATCTTCAATATTTTTATCTGATTTGTTTATATTTATGTATATAGCCTCTATATATTGAATACATGTTTAATTGTTTGTTTACACAAATACGCGTGGTCGCGAAAAATTTATTTGCCTTAAAAATAGCCAATATTACTTAAACAGCCGAATAATTTGTTTTAAAGTAACAACTGTCGCGTTTAAGATCATTTATTTTTTGCAATTTTGATGTTAAAAAATTCACAAATGTATTTTAACAGGACCGAAATAAACGCCATACTTGCATAAGTTCTAATTAAAATGTGAGACTCAGGCTAATTTGCATTTTTGTTTAAGTAAAGAAATATACAGATTATCTTAGAATATCCATAGATTCTCTGTAGATTTTTGATCAGTACTTATAGAATGTTTTAAAATTAAATTTTGGGTCTATTGTGTAAAAGTTATATTATTGTTTATGTACAAACTGAGATAAATATAAATCAGATCTATAAATTAGATATTTTAACTTAAAATTTAAACAATTTGAGTTTTATTACTTTTTTTTTTTTTTTTTTTTTTACGACTGTTTGTAAGCTTCTACGTATGTTTCCCAATTTTTGTGAAATTTGAAATATTTATTTTTATTGCATTTATTTTTCAACTGTATTTTAATTTCAAAACTATACATAATATAAAATATTGCATTAGTACTATTTTATACGAAAATAATAATAGTAATAATAAATCCTAAAATGAATAACTTTTCAATGTTACCTCCTGAAATTGTGACTTTTTTTAGAGATCACTTATAATTTTTGCTTCTTAATTGACGGCTAAATTAAAATAAATTACTAAAAAGTTGAAAAAAAAATTCCCTTTTTAAAATAACCCCACACAAAAATATTTTTTATCAGCCCTTGTAGTAATAATGACTATTTTTAAGGTAAATGAATTCTTCGTGATCATGAGTATTTATGAAAGCAAACAATTCAACATGTAATGAAGGAGATATAATGTATATATATAAATAAACCAGTCAAAAAATATATAGATAATATATATATGTGTATGTATGAGATTACATATATTCTTCTATTTTTGGTAATATGTACTTTAAACTTTCTTTTTATTTCTATATCTTACACAGCATCTTGAGAAACGTTTAATTTATTTAAATTAAAGAATGATACCAAAAAAGAGAAAAAAAATAGAGGGAATGGGTAGGGTGGTACAAATGGGAACTTGTTTTTCTCCACTGATTCTACTACAACAGACAGCTATTTTATTTATTAGCTAATGTAAAATTATATGAAATTATTAATAATTAATTTGAGTTGTTTTGTTAGATTACAAACTATCATTACTCTGCCTATATAGTCTAGAAATCTATCATTAATCAGTCATAAAAAAAAAAAAAAAAAAAAAAAAAAAAAGGAATCCCACTTTTAATTTCTATTCTAAATGAGATTCTTATTACATCTAATGAAGTGATATCTAAATGAATTAAAAATATGAAATTAAGAAGCTGGAAAAAATATAGAAAATAAAATAACATTTTCTAAATAAATACATTTTTTCAAATGCAACATTGCAACCAAAAACAAGTGTCTTCGTGCATGTAATAATATTTCGTAATTATTAGGCTAATTTATCAAAAAATAGTCAAAGATAATCGAGTGAATAGCTTTGATCTTGTAAATGTGATAATAGAAAAATTCTCATACATATGGCTGGAGGGGTAGGGGTGGGGATAGGTCATAAAAGCTGGTCGATAAAAATTCAACTTTCTGTAATATTTCACATTTATTTGTCCAGATAGTATTCAGAATACATTTATCATGATTTAGGAAAGTCCTTATTCGATTATATGTGTTGAATGGAAATTCATACACTATACACTAGTAGTCTTAAAAGTTTAAAATATTTGTGTTCTTTTATAATAATTTCTTATAAAATATCTCCACTGCACACAGTTTAAACTTAAAGGAAGTATAGAGTTTTATTTAGCGACTAGTTTAATGAAAAAATGTTTATCAATCGCTCGGAAGTGATAACTATATGCGCCTATGGAGCGCCTCTGCGGCTTGGTACCTGGTGCCAGGGCACAGCTAGGATCACCTGTTCCGCTTTTTCTGCAGTTCTGTTAATATTATTTCACTCATTTTTCCTGTCAACCTGGAATATTAATTACTATCTAATTTAATTAGAATTAAACATATCTGGGATACCATCTATACTAATAAAAGAAATAGTATATATAAAGTACAACAGACTACTTTCATAATTTTTTTCCTTTTTTCTTCATTTTAATATTTTCATTATCAGAAATTGTTTAATTGCTAACTAGAGCTATTAATAATAGAAATCATCTTAATTGCTGTTGAAATAAGATTTTAGTTTTTATTCAAATCAAGTTTCATTAGTTTTGGCCCAAATCAAGTTCATTTTTTAGCAACTATGCGAAAATTTATTTTGAAAAAGAACCTTTTAACATTTATTTTAGCAGTTGACACGTTTCATATCATTAACCTAACTCATTAATAAATTAAAAAAAAAAACAATTGTTTAAAAAATATTAAAACTCAAGAAAAATTAAGTTGATTCATTTTTAATGATTACAGGTTTTTATTTTGTCCATACATTTTGTGGAAAAAAAAAAAAAAAATACTACATTGAATCTTTCTTTCTTTTTTTTTTTTTTTAAATTGGCGTTTTTCTTCCAAAACATACACAAACGAAGTCTCGATGCGAAACCGAACAAGGCATGTGATTTTTTTAACCAATAAACACATTTCGTTCAACCTAGGTCGAGAAATCCCGAGTTGGGTAACTTTTCATCCGAAGTAAACGGTGAATACGAGTTTTCAACTCCCGGTTGAAAATACCAACCTGGGGTTACTGAACCCGCGGTTTAACACTCGGTCGAAGTTATTCATGAATACGAGCGTTAGAGTGAGCATCAACTATCACCAAAAACATGTGCTCAAATAAAGGACCGGCAAAATCAACATGTATACGTTCCCATAGCATGCTGGGATATTCCCAGTAATGAACTTTGGACTTTGCTGGATCAGTCTTGTGTCTGGCACAATCAGCGCAATTTCTAGCTGCTTCTTCTATATCGTTGTCAATCTCTTTCCAATAGACGAATGATCTTGCGATTGCTTTCATTTTAACAATGCCTAAGTGTCCTTGATGCAGTTATTCCAGAACACGCTTTTGATATTTCTTCGGAACACACACTCTTTGTCCGCACATAATACATCCATCTTCAATGGTATATTGTGCTTCTCTTCCCTGCAAATTCTGACCTTTCCGTAAGGCTTGTAAAAGTGGACCCAATTCTTCATCTCTCCACGTTTCTTCTCGTAATTCCTTTGAAGTAACTGGTAACGTTTCAATTTGTGACATCTGGAATATGGTAATGTCATCTTTCACTTCCAGTTCTTCCGAAGTTTTAGGCAATCTTGACAAAAAGTCTGCATTTGCATGATCATTAGTTTTTCGGAAAACTATGTCGTAATCTGGTAGCTGTTAATACGGGTAATCCTCGTTTCGATCCAAAAATTGCTACTAGAGGTTTGTGGTCAGTTATTAACGTAAACCTTCTTCCTTTTAGATACAGGTAAAACTTTTTTACTGCCCATACAATTGCTAAGGCCTCTTTGTTGATTTGAGAATATTTCTGTTCAGTCCTCGTTAAGGTTTTGGATGCAAAAGCTATTGGCCGTTCAGACCCATCTGGATATCGATGAGACAAGACACAACCAACACCTACTGGAGATGCATCACTTGCCAACGTTAAGGGAAGTTTCGGATCATAGTGAACTAAAACTTTTTCTGAACAGATTTCCTTTTTTATTTGCTCAAAGGCAACTTCACAACTCTTTGACCATTTAAATTTCACATCTTTTCTTGTCAAATTATTAAGAGGATTTGCTATAGTTGCCAAATTTTTACAGAATTTTCCATAAAACGTTACTAATCCAAGGAAACTCTTCACTTCTTGTACATTCTTAGGTACAGGAGCTTTTAAGATTGCTGAAACCTTCTCGTCGGTTTTATGTATCCCATTTGCATCTATTTTATGACCTAGAAATTTTATTTCATTTTGAAAGAACTGACTCTTACTTAGATTAAGTTTTAGACCATGCTCTTTACATTTTTTGAAAAACAGCTCTAAAGCTTTAAGATGTGACATTTCGTCATTTCCTGTTATTCTAGCATCATCCATGAATACTTTAACCCATTCCATACCTTGGAACAAGCCATCTACGTACCGCTGCCAAATTGCAGGCGCTCATTTAACCCAAACATTAGTCTCTTGCAAATATACAATCCTTTATGGGTATTTATTGTTAACAGTTTCCGACTTTCTGGATCTACCTTCATTTGCAAATATGCATGTTTGAAATCTAATTTTGAGAATTGTTTTCCCCCATTCAAACTTGCGAATATCTCCTCTAATCGTGGCAAAGGGTGTTGTGGTACGATTAAATTAGGATTTAAGGTTACGGAATAATCGGCACATAATCGTATACTGCCATCCGGTTTTACGACTGGTACTACTGGTGTTGCCCATTCAGAACTTTCAACCCTTTCTAAAATACCTTCTTTTTCTAATCTATCTATTTCATCTTCAACTCTGCTCTTTAATGCAAATGGAACTGTTCTAACTCTGCAAAATATGGGTTTAACATCCGGTTTAAGTTCGAGCTTAGCTTCATAATTATTTATTTCACCCAGTTTATCATCAAAAATATCTTTAAATTGTTCCAACAGATCTTTTAAGTTCAGTTTAGTCGTAGCTCTTAATGCCTTAATAGCATTCCAGTCTAGACTAATTTTGTGAAGCCATTCACGGCCAATAATGGTATCCAAGTTCTCCTTAACAATGTATAAGTTCAAATCCGAAATCTGGTTTTTATATTGAACTCTAACTGTAACATACCCCATAGGTACTAATGATTCACCATTATAAGTTTCAAAAACTATATCAGTGGGTTGAATCTGTTTCTTTGAAATTTTTCTAAAATTACTTATACTCATAACACTGACTGCTCCACCAGTATCTAATTCCATGGAACAAATCTTTCCGTCAAGTTTCAAAGTAATCATTATCGGAGGTCATTTCGGTTCTTCCTCGCGTAATGTACAATCAGTGGTATTTAAACCAAATAATGGAACCTGGACATTATTTTCCTTTAAATTTACTTGTTTTTGTTTAACTGGTCTAGCATTCGCCTTTTTTGCTGCGAAACACGCTTTTTTTATGTGCCCAATTTTTGAACAAAAGTTGCACTTACTCGAAATAAATCTACATTTTTCTTTGACATGATCCGTGCCTGTACATCGCGTGCAAAATAAAAATTTCCGCTGCTTTTCCGCAAAGTTTGTTTTTCTATACCATTGTTTCTTTACTGCATGAACTACATTTATTTCACGGCCCATAATATCATTTGCCCCCTTAAATGCCTTTTCCATAGCTAAAGCTATTTGCAAAGTTTTATCCAGATCTATATTATCTTCTTCAAATAATCTATCTAGAATTATTTTATCGCGTAATCCACTAACAAAAACATCACGTAGCATGATATTTAACATATTACTTTCATAATCGCAATTAATTGCTAGTGCTCGGAGTTCCGCTATATAATTATTAATACTCTCCCCTTCATGCTGTTTACGATTCAGAAACTTATGTCGGGAAGGTATAATCAATGGCTTTGGGGTCAAATGCTTTTTCAAAATATCTTTCAATTTATCTAAGCTTTGCGGAGAAGGAATTTCTGGAGACAACAAATTTTTTAGTAACTGATACAATTTAGGACTTAGAGAAGAAATAAACACTTTAGCCCTAACGTCTTCCGGGACTTTTTCAACATCTAAGTATGTGAGAAATCTTTCGAAAAAACTATCGAAATTTTCATATTCTTCATTAAATTTTTCAAATTGAACAGTTACTTTATGAGAAACGCTCTCTTTATTTTGAAGAGCAAGAATCAATTCTCGATTCTGTTTCAACAATTCTTGAATTTGTTGTTCCATAACTCAATCTAATTAAAATATGAAAATGAAACTTTTACCTTTAGCCGTCTTCGTACAGATCTAATTTTTATTTATCGTTGCCAGCTGTCCTCTCTTGTTTGCGTGGGTATTAATCTACTTAGAAATGAAGACAAGGTTTTAACACGGATGCACATCACTTTACTAAGACAACACGGACATAAATTACACGAATAAATATAACATATTTCACTGTATGCTCAATCCGCATACCACCTAAACATAGCCATTTATTTACAATACTTATTCCATAATCTCGTTCACAGTATATTCATAATTTAATATCATGTTTGACCCTCGGTTTGACGTCATAAAAATCACGAGCTGGCCTTGTATTTCATTGGTTACGGTTGAACTCCCAAGTGCTAGTTCACTTATCAAAAAATTTGTGTTTCAGATCGTTAAACATTTTTTTATTGACAAATTCAAAATTTAGTTTTTTGAGTAAATTCTTTGGGGACTTTTTCGGAAAAAAAAACAACACCTATTTGGGGAAATTTTCAGTAATTGACTCTATTCAGGTGACGTCAGACGCCAGAGCTGGCGGTATGAAGATCTGTTAATTCTAGTTACTGCACCGGCAGAATACCAGTATGCGCAGGCGCAAACACCGCTAGCAGACGACTTTAGCCTTGACCCAGGTTGAGTGCATACATTTTAACTGAAAATTTGCAAACTTAGGGAATTTTCTCGCATACAGAACAACATTTTGAATTTAGATTACAATATATTAAATGTATGCTGCTGCATCAAAGAATTGTTTTGCGGTATTTTTAACAAACAAGCATTAATAACTCACACTCCATAGACTGCTATGCTAAACACCCTCGTAAACACCGCTAGTAAATACCGCCAGCAGACGAATATTAGCCTCGACCACAGGTCGCGTGCATAAGGTCCATTTTGGGGAAATTGTCTTTCGACTATCTGGCAACACTGTGCCTGTGTAAAACAAAGAAGTTGGAACTAGATGTATTCCTTCTTCCATGGTGTAAAGCAACATGTTTAAATTTGTTTGTGGAACGCGGAACGTAGTGTATTAAATATTTTTTTCTCTTCTATAAAGTCTTAATTATGGACACACCAGTAGATGAAGAGACTCTTCATCAGAAAAGTGCCGCCGAATATTTATGTAAAATTGGGAATATACTTTCCCATTCGTGTCCACCCGCATCTAGGATTTATATGTAAGTTCTAGTTTTTAATGCATTGTCGTATTAAGGTGCGTTTTCACTGGTCGTTCTAACGACCTAAAAATCCTCAGCTACCCAAAACCTTAACCTAAGAGCGTTTTCACTGGTTACAGATAAACCCTTACGCCAACCAATCAAAGGCAAGTTTTTACTGCGCAAGCGTCTACAGTCTACAGATCGATCAGCTGTCTCAGTTATAAACAACACAAGATAAAATATAATTCCTCTTGTCATATTAGTAGCAAATATTTGATGTCAAGCACACAAGTTGTATGTGTTCAATAAAAAACAAAAGCAAACACTTTGTATAGAGCATAATCGCAAATTTTGACGGGTTTTCGCCGCTAAAGGGTCTTGAAAATAATGCCTCACAAATCAATGTCTATACAAGTTCTTGTTGTGCATAATAAAAAATCAACGAAACTTATTATTACCCTGTGGGGGACTACTTGCGAATAAGCCCGGATTGTTTGGCGCTTTTTTTGGCGCTTTTTTAGCGATTTTTTACTGGCGATAATTTTCTCCCGTTGGACTTCCGCCGTTTGCAGTTTCTGGCAACCCTAGAGTTTCTTCGTCACTCCCGCGGATATTCTGTTTGTTCGCGCCACTTTGATTTTGGAAGCTGGACGGTGAGGACGTGCGTTTTGTTCGGTTGCTGTCTTCTGCTACACGTTTTTTTTTTATTATTATTTGATTTTTTGTTATGGCTCCTGTTATTAAAACCGATTTTTGCTACTATTTGGCAATGTTTCTTTTTGATAGAGCGTGTTATGATAAAAAAATCCATGTTTTCAATAAATTTGTTGAAATTATAAGGGAAATAAACTGGGAGGATTGTAAAATAGAAAAAAAGCGATGATTATTTTGTGCTCTCGATTGTGTTGTGTAAAGATAAAATTGAGTTTATTTTTTGTATAATATTTAAATATTGTGTGGTTTATTGTGCTTTTTATTTAATCTAGAAATTTTTAATCTCATTTTTTCGTATATTTAATGAAGAAAAATTTGATTTACATTTGCATATCATTTTGTCCCATATTTTTGTAATCAAGAAATTTATAATCTCATTTTTTCGTATATTTAATCAAGAAAAAATTATTTTGTGTATAATAAATTTTGATTAATCGCCCGGAGATGGTCCCCTATTTTTATTAGAAATAACGAATCGAGTGCTGTTTTCTGTTAAATTTGCATTGTTTTTTATTTAAAATTGAATATTTTGTTTAATCTACTGCTTTAAAAGGGTAATTTATAGCGATTTTAGGCTTGAAAACCTGAAAATTCAGACATTAAACACTTAAAGAAAAAAAAATATGAAAATTACTGCTTTGTGTTATAATTTTTTTTTTTTGCTTTTCTTTAAGTGTTTAATCTCTGAATTTTTAAAAGTTTTTTAAGCCTAGTGTCGCTATAAATTGCTCTTTGGCGAAAATTGATTGGCGCGAAAACGGGTTTTTCACGCCAAAAAAAAAACAAGATGGCGGACTCCGGGCTTATTCGCAAGTAGTTCCAATTTTATTATTTGAAGAGCTAGATTGATAAAGGTGTTAAGTGATACTTTCAGAAAATCAACTAATAAATTGGATAATTACAATGTTTTTACTGTCAAATGCCTCTTTTATCAATTAAAATCTCTGTGAGTATTGTTTTTTTTTTTTGTTGTTATTTTTTTTAAATAGTAATTTAACAGATGGTAGAGGATCATTGATTATCTTCAATCACATGATCAACTCTTTTCCTTTTTTTTTAAATGTCATACACTGCTTTTATCATCTAAGCTCTTCAGTTATTAGCACTCTATAAAAATAATCAGGCTGTATTAATATCCTGTGTTAGAGGCAAATAATTTGATTGGCGATGAAACTGATATTTAGACACAATGGATATTTCTCATATTATATCATTACTACAATTAAAATTATCCAATGTAGGTACACATCTACTTTTTGTATGTAAAAAAAGAACTTCACAGAAAAAGGGCAAAATAAATTATAGATAACCATAATAAATATTTAAAATTGTAAATTTTACTTTATAATTTTACATTAGGGGTCAATGGCAGTTTTTGTTTTTCTTTCTTGTGTTGGTACCCTTTTTTTTTATTATAGATTTGAGAAAAATAAACTTTTGTAACAAAAAATCTGGCATTTAAAATTCCTTTGCCCTCCCCCTCTTTCTGAAGTTTACTTTTCTTGTGAGTTTGTTTTGTTTACAAATTACCCACATCTTAAATCCTTACAATTTTTTCCGTATAGTTTGAAGTCACTTTTATGGAAAATAATTTTGTGAAGAGTTTCTGTTTTTATTTAGGAGAATTTTGTGAAGGAGTCACAATGTTTGCCTTGAGCAATTCCCTGGTTCTGTCAGTAGGTCATAAAAAGGATACTTCAATGTTAGTTGGGTGTAAATCTTGCAATATTTTTTCCTTTCAGCAATAGAACCTTTTATTTTTCATTTGTGTGACTTATAAATAACGCCTTGATGCTGAAATACTCCGATGCTGTTTGTTGTATTTAATTTATTCTTTTTTTTTTTTTTAATGAAATGAATGAAAATTTTATATTTCAAAAGAAATTAATAATTCCTGTAGGAACGATATTTAACGATTTATCTGATGTGCTTGGCTGACATAAAGTGCCAAAAAGTGTTGTGAATTTAAACAACAGGATCAAACGGCATAACAAGGATTACACTATTAAATATCTCTCCATCCATAACATGCAAATAAAACACATTCTATTATCTCTCAGCTAGTTTAAAAATTAAAATATGAAAAAAGTTGTTGCATTGTTACTAGACAAGTATAAAAGTAAAAATAGGGTACTTGTGTTTATTTGGGCCAGGATATTTATTTATCTGGGCCAGGTAAAGAGATTTCCAAAAATGGTTGTCAATTGCCAGTTTTGTTTATCATTGTGAATTGTCCATGTTGCTCAAAATGGTAATTTAATACAAAATATCATTAAAAAGAATAAATAACATAAAAGCAAACTGGAATAATACAAAACAGCAATTTAGTATACATCTATTAAATACATAACATCAAAATGATGGCTTTTAGCAATAAATGATATTAACGATGGTAGTTTTATTTTGAGCGATTAATTATGCTCACCAGAATGAATATAATATATTATGTCTATATATGTATATATATAGTATGCTATATCATATTATCTAGTTATATGTATATAAATATTTCTGTCATCGCCTTTAATAGGGCAACTATATAATATGCACTTAAAATGAAAAAAAAGTATATAATAATAAGGGGTTACTGTAATATTTTTGGCACAGTGAGTATGACCTGGACCGAATAATACGCAAGTATCAAAAATAGTTTTTTTTTTCTTTAACCACCACCCCTAAAGCATTCAATATTTATGAAAATCATGTCTAATTTCAAGACTGCAAATCATGTTGGTCCAAAAAACTTGTTACAATACATGAATTTGGCATGACTCTAATTATTGAAAATTCACCGGTTTGATTTACACTTGATAAGAAAGCATGAATTGCCGAATTTATTAAAAAAAAATTACACTTGCTCTATAATTTTTTTTTTTTTCAGATATGACAACAGGAAAGGGGAAAAAAGCATTTTAAAAACTATGTATTCAGAATCTTTAAATTGTTTTCTTAACTTATAATTTACTTAATATTAAGCTATTAATTGATAAAAGCAGATTTATAAAAATACATATTACTCATTATTTTTTATTTACATTTTATTTTCTACAATTAAAAGTTTTAAAATATTTTGTTGTTACTATTTCACAGCCAGTTGGCATATTTTGTTGGTGTGTTGTTTGGAGCATAATTAACTCTGTTGTTGTTGTAACTTGTAACTATAAAGAATGTTTGGTGATTTATCACCTGTGGCTAACTCAAAAATGCCGTAAAATTCATTTCTTATATTACAATAAAGTTCCTTAAAATATTATCGTCAGAAGCACACTTGTGTACATATTTTTTATAATTCTGGACTATCAAGAAGTGAGTAAAAAATCTATTATATAATTCTAACTTGACATATTTACAAGTTAAATAAAATAGTGTAAAAAGATTAATAGTTAAATAAGTTAATTAATAATTAAAAGACAAATTCACAGTTTAATGATAATACAGCTCGCACTTCTTAAAAAAATACAAATGAATTCTACTAAAGTAAACAGTGGATTTAACAAGAAAAATTGGGTTCAGCGGTGACCCGGAGCTGAACAATTTTTGATGCTCCTGGATAAAATACTGTGGCTCCGGCAACTGCTCCAACTCGGCTCCGCGCTTTTGAGTTACAGATTTTAATTTACACATTTAATTTTTTGCTCGCAAATTCTTTCTTCCTTCTTTACCTTCATTAAAGATCTGACAAAATGCATTTTTCTTCTCATCAAACTTGAAATGCTTGTTCAGAAAATAGGACATCTTTTAGCTTTTACTTTTAAACTAGAAAGTTTGGTGGAATTTTAAACACAAAAATCTTAAAATTCTTCCACACTTTTCAAACAACCAAAATTGTACAACTACACTTGTAAACAACAGGCGGCCATATTTGTTTTCAAATAGTTTTGTCACTTAGCTCAAGTAGAAAGAAGAAGTGAAGTAGTGTTACTATGTTTTTGAGAGAAGTTTTCCATCTCTAATAAAACAAAAAGCTCAAAAAATGATATAATTAAAATACTGAATAACGATGTAATTAAAATATTTTAAGACTGAAAAAACAAGATTTAAAGGAATATTAAAAACTAAAGGAGCGTGGGGCAGGGGAAAATTTAGAGCTCCAGCTCCAGGGAAAACACAGCTCCGGAGCGCTCCGGGTTGTGTTTTCCCTGTGCTCCAGCTCCAGGTCCCTGGGGTTCGGTGATATATATATCTTGATGTATACATGATATATATCTGATATTTATTTTCAAAATATCATGAAGTTTGATATTTTCATATATCTGACTGACACTAATTTTCAAAATATTGCATATGATATTTTCAGTCAAAACAAGTGTAAATGAATTTTTTGATATTTTCAGTCAAAAAAAGTGTAAATGAATTTTTTAACTGTTATTGATTGTGTCATTCTGTAGTTAAGAACTTTTGCTTTGGCAGGCTGTTTTTAGCTTCCCCACCTTCTGTAAAAAAGTCTTTTCCAAGCTTTATATTTCAAGCTGAATTTTTAAATCTAGAATGTAGAACTGATAATTATGTGAGACAATATTTACTATAAAAGCTATTTAAAGATAAACTGTAAAATTTAGAGAAGTTATTTATAGCTTCATTAGAATCTTTTCTGCTTTTGGTTTTCTTTAGTTTAAGGCTGTTCTTAACTGCTCTGCTCAACAAGCGCAAAACATTTTGACATAGTTAAAAATTCATTTTTTAACGGAAACATATAAAATTGGAAAGCCTGGCCATGGAAATGATTTGGAATAGAACTGTTTTTCCATTTTTGGATCCATCCATTACCTATTGAGTTATAAGCGAATTCGATCACGTGACAAACCCATTTTTCACCCGCTCTTGAGTGTTCTTTCTCCCTTCGCATGGAAATTCGGTTCAAAACGCCCACTTTGACACTCATTTCTGAAAGATCTATTGCGTTTGCAAAAAAAAAATGGAAAAAACAGCTCAATGACATAGTTTGTACATAACAACATGCTACAGTATATAAAATTCAAAATAATGCTAAAATCAATTAAGAGATGGGAGCACTGTACAACACTGGTATCATTCATACTTGGAAAAATATCTCACCTGCATCAGAAGAGAAAAATTTGCTAGAAGCAGGGCATAGCTTTTTTTTTTTCATGAGGGAGGGGAGGGAGTGTATTCTAAACATTTTATGAATCTAAGGAGAAGAGGAATTAAAAGGTATTTCCTCATTCATTGGTTTTGTGAATAATGGAAAACATAATAATATAGTACTTTTGTATTTGCTTGTCTTCTAGATTATAAAAAGAAATTTTTTTTTAAATGTAAAAATAATATACTTCCTCTTCGAAGAAGAGGATGTCTTCGATCTAAAGAAACATGTTATGATAATTTAGATATCTATATATGTATTATTCTTATTTATAAAATACTATAATATGAAAATATTTTAAATGGTATGAAAAATAAATACTGTAATGAAAGAAATGTTTTAATTCTACATTCAAGGAAATTTTTCTAGAAGAGTATAGTCTTGTTTTAAAAAAATTCAGTTCTTATATTTAAAAATATGCAAAAAAGACTTTGCACTCCATCCATTTCTTTTTAAATTATTAAGAGTTGCAAAATTTAATTTCATTCTTCTTAGTTTTTTTAATTCATCAGTATGATCAATAGGTTAAGGCTTCCATCCTTTCATGCAAAGACACTCACAAGCTAATGTTAAACCTATGGGAAGATTCTTTAAAAAATATATTATTTACATTTCAATATATATATATATTTTGTCATCAGATAGCTGTAAATTTCTACATTCGATTTTTATTTTTTTAATTTTGCTTGCAGTTTTTTTTTTTTTTTTTTTTTTTTTTTTTTTTAAATGAGGACATTTTTACGTTTAGAACAGGTTCCTAAAGTGAAAGAAAATTAATTAAAAAATCTGCAACCAAAAGTAAAAAATGGTGAATGCATGATATATTAATATATTGTACAGCCATTTATACATGTCTGCAAATTCTGAGCCAACATTTACATTCAGCGCAAAGTGGTATCCATCTAAAGGAAAATAACAGAATATTTTTGTCAATGCCACATGCTTTTATAATTTGTTTTCACCTCCACATTATTTATAAATATTCTGTTCTATTTGAGTAATCTAATAAAAAGATGCTTTAATTTTTTTTTTTTTTTAATGCTTGCTTATATTAGCATGTTTTCTTAAACAATAATCGGTTAGCCAGGTGCCAGTGTTATATATGCATAATATATATATATGTGTGTATATATACAACATATGCATATATGTATATATAACACTGGCGCTGCGACTAACCAAAAAATACCCAATAATCTAATTTTATATTAAAGTCTTTATTTTAATCTAAGCGATTGTTCTAATTTACGTAATTGATAATTACTAAATCCCTTAAAAATTAATGTTTTGAATCAGAAAACATTAAATTGAATTTACCCTTACATTGCAGTACATAATAGAACATAAAAAAAAATTTAAGCAAAAAGTGACTTACTTTTCATAAAGATAGGCAATAAAGCAAAATATAGGTAATCTTCAGCAAAATAAAAAAGAAGCGTAGCTTCCACATTCATGCAGAATATAAAATGTGTTTTAGCCTGCAAGTTTGCATCCAAAGGACTAAAGATTATTTCTAACCTAATAGTCCCCCAGGCACATTCCAACGGGCCAACACAGAAGTAAGGAACCAACAAGCTGCAACTCTACTAGAAATTAGTTGACTTTGCTGCTTTCTGTACCGATCGTCAAAATGTTAGTGACAATAACTGATGCTGCTGATGAACAGATAATACTGCTTAACATCTATTCACACCATCCTTGTTGCATTTCTATCAACTGTAGCAGCTAAAGCAACTAGCAAATTAAAAGAGAAAATAATGTAATACATGCATACATATAATATTTAAAAAATGAAAGACAAAATGTAATAAAACAAATATTTGATTCAAACGTTAAATGTTGATTTTTGTTAAAGTACTACTCAAAATCAGACATGGGAAACTGAAAACAGCTGACTATATATGTATTTGTTAAAATAGTATAGGGTGTAACATTAACGAAAACCTCATAAAAGAATTTTATCCTAAGCAATGATTTAGTATAAAATTACACATGCTTTCACTTAGATTAGGCCTAAATTCCATCAACTGTCATGAGACTTTAAACTACATTTAAATACAAAAACAGTTATATTAATCCTTTAAAAGTTGATTGTCCGGTATAGATGTCATATTCGCCCCATATTGGCGCGATCTTTTTCGGTTGCCAATTTGGCGAAAACATCAACAGCATAATCCGGGTTACCACATCAAGCAAAATAACGACACTTTGGCATTGGCGTCAGAAAAAATTGCGCCAATATGGGGCGAATATGACATCTGTACCGATTGTCCTACCTGCACATACTTAAAATTGTTTTGGTGGACTTTAAAATCTTTCTGCAAAAGATTAAACTTATAAAACATGCCTCTAATTATAAAAATGTTTGTCAACATAATTTTAATTTATGAAAGATTACCTTACCTCCATTAATTTTTTTTAATATTATTTGAAACATACCAGTTTATTTAGATACCTTATACAATGTGACAGTATTTTTATTTAGGTTTTTTTTTTCTTTTGCAAATAACATGCTTTAAAAATCCCTGCTTTCAATCTAAGTTTTAAAATTTTCCTAAAGATAAACAAAGGCTTCACATTTAAATTTTTCTTTTTTTCTGCATTTATAATTATTAACAAAACAATAACACTACAAAGCAATCGAAGAATCAAAATTTAACAACCCTTGTTTATAATTTTAAGCTACTTTCTAATTGACCAATCAAAGTGTATAATTACAAATTCAATCGTATAACTTTCAGATTCATTAGCACACTTGGAGAATATCAAACAATTTCAAAACAAAGTTAAGGGAGCATTAATTCTGATCAAAGTTAAAGGATTTATGGGTAAACTCTAGTGGAATAAAACTTAAATGCCTATCATACTATTCCTACATACGAAAACATTGCTCAATTAGCAACAAACCACACATGAAAATGCATACAAATTCTTAGAAATACCCAGACAAAAAAAAGCTATACATGATTTCAATTGATTTAAAATCTCATACAAAGTTATAATCCTTCATAGAATTTTCAGCATGAATCCAAGAACAAGAAGTAAGATGGCACATCTGTGGGGGAAATGCATTAAAAATAAAATAAAAAGTAGAACAGTCAGAGTTTTTTTTGTATGACAATGTTCACAAGTAAATCTCAGTAAATGGGTAAAGAGCAAACTCATTTGCAATTGAATCTTCTTTCTTAAAAGAGAATAGGAGAATACAAAATACAGAGGCTTATTTATTTTAAAGTTTATAAGCTTTTCTACATCCTTGCATAAATATGCATAATCAAGTACTATTAACAAAACTGAATTGGAGCTTGCCTTTAACTAATTTTCCATTTAAAAACCGATATGAGCTACAGTAACAAATAATTCTTAACACAATTATTTTAAGTGAGCAAAGAGATATTTAATTCGAAATTGATTAGAAATAGTCTATCAAATAACCAATTATAATTAATGAAGCATGTAATTAAATTTAAGAAACAAATATTCATATAAAAAAAATACTTTTATTCTTTGTACTGTTAACTTTCAATAAAATTTTGAGAACAGCGTATTATATCTTCATTATTACCCGAAATAAAATCCATAAACGAACTATATAATTAGTATTTTAATAAAATGCATCTGAATAATTACCAAAGACAGATAGATATGTATCCTTCTACAAAGGTGCAACATTTCAACAATCCTTACCGATTACTATTTGTTAAACGAAAACACATTAATAAAAGATGGTATATCCAACACAATTTAATAAAACGTACCATATTTCTCGAATCACAGAACATAGATTCTTGTTTGATGCAAAAACAAGAGTAATTCTAAATAAAAACACCGATGTGAAATATAAATATTATTTTTAATACCATATTAAACCACCGCCATATTTAACGAAAATCTCTTTTCTAATTGGCTGAAAGTTAGCTAAGTTAGACCTTGGGTAGACCAGTGAAAACGCACCGTAAATCTAAAGGTGCGTTTTCACTGGTCTACCCAAGGTCTAACTTAGCTAACTTTTTACATAAGCACAAGATTTTAGGTCGTTAGAACGTGATTTTGAAGGAATGCTCTCTGTTCAATCCTAAGCTCGGCTAACCTAAGCTCAGCCAATTAGAAAAGAGATTTTCGCTAAATATGGCGGTGGCTTAATATGGTATTAAAAATAATATTTATATTTCACATCGGTGTTTTTATTTAGAATTACTCTTGTTTTTGCATCAAACAAGAATCTATGTTCTGTGATTCGAGAAATATGGTAAGTTTTATTAAATTGTGTTGGATATACCATCTTTTATTAATGTGTTTTCGTTTAACAAATAGTAATCGGTAAGGATTGTTGAAATGTTGTATCTTTGTAGAAGGATACATATCTATCTGTCTTTGGTAATTATTCAGATGCAAAAATTATAAAAATGTAAAATTATTAATTAGAGAAAGAAAGGACTAAAGTAAAAAAAAAAAAAAAATCAATTTATAGATATAAATAGAATTAATTGATTAACTCGACATAATTTTCATCATTATAATAAAGACAAACATAAAATTTGGTTATGTTTTCGATAGGACCAACTATTACAAAAAAAAAAAAAAGTGGGTTGAAGAAGAAAAAAATTCATAACTTCGTCAATTCACAAGATATAAAATCCGTTTAAATTTATTATACATCTTCTTAGTATTATCTAAAACTTTTATATTGACAAATTTTTGATAAGATCAACTATTACGGCAAAAAGAAAAAAAAAATGTATGTGTGTGTGTGTATAAGAAAAAAATCACATTTCCCTTAATCCGTAAAATTGTTGGTGAATTCACTTTGAAATCTACCTGTGCCTGTAGCCCAAGCTAACAGGGATTTTACTATAATTATGATAGTTATAAATATTTTTGTACAACAGAGCAGCATATTTGATGTGGGTAAACACCAATATATCTTCATTTTTTAGAAAGATTGACTGGAATAACCAGGAATTCAATTAATAAAATAATTCCTTATTAATATATTAATAAATTAATTAAAATAATAATTAAATAATTCCTTACTATTAATTAATAATAAATTAATTAAAATAATAATAAAAATATCTGTAAACAAAATCGAAAAAGCAAAAAACGGCCTTAGTACAGATCGATCTCATGTATCCAATTCAAAAAAATCATTTAAAACTATTGAAATGCAACCGAGAAGAGGCTACTTTAGTCAAGCGAAAAGACCCATATGCTAATTCTAAGGAAGAAATTTGTTTCAATTTCAATAGAGATCATCACTAAATGTCAATAACACCCTCAATGAAAAAGGAAATTTCTAAATTTATTGTTTCATTACATTTTTTAAAGCTGTTAAAAAATTAGATAAAAAATAAATAATAGAGCCTCAACAATGTGAATCTCTCCAATACATTCTAACATAAAAACTTTAAATTTGCTAACGTTTAATGTTCACTCGAATATCGTTTTATATATATATATATTAAATATATTTGGAATTATAATAGAATTGCTTCCCAGTGATAAATGTTTCCTGATTTCTGTGTTTAAAACCAACTCAAAATACCAACTTTGACATTGTTTTCAGAAGTCTTTTGCCTCCATGAGAAAAAGAGAGAAAGTATTTGATTTTTTAATATCTGAATAAGAATATCGGTAAATTTCGTGCACTTAAAAATATGCATATGATTTTGAAAATGTGTTGGTGAATAACCTATTTAGACTTCAGAACAACTTTCCAGGGGTCTATCCAGATAGAAAATGGGTCCTATTCAGGGCCCCTTCACAAAAATCTATTCAATAAAATAGGCCCCTTCACAAAAATAAATTTAATAAAACTGGCCTCCTCACAAAAATAAATTTAATAAAATGGGTCCCTTCACAAAAATGAACTTAATAAAACGTGCCCCAGCATAAAATTCCTTTTAATAAAATAGACCCCTTTGTAATATTCTTTTTCATAAAAAAGGGTTTTAAAATGTGTAATTTGTAAATGAAATTAGATCGCGAAAAACAAAAACTTTAAAAAGAGGATTTAAAGAAGTTTTTGGTACAAATTTGAGCAACTGGATTTTAACTATCGTTACAAAATGTTATTTTTCACAAAAATATAGTAAAATTCCCAAAAGTAACTTTTACTTTTCACAAAATGGGTCTCAATAATGAAAACCTGCCTCGAGATCTGCTTTCTCAGAAGGTGCAATTGGAAGCCTGTCTTCATTCCTGTCTGCTAATCACTTTTTCTCGGTCAGGTTGTCTAAAATACCCCCCCCCCCACCTCCCCTGTTTGCCTGGAGGCAAAGAGAGCCTATTTTTATGCTGTGGGGTGACCATTTTGTTTGTCAATTACATGCTTAGAAAATATCATTGGTCTTTTAAGGTGCCAATCTTTGTGATTGGGATACGCCTCCCATGTGGCAATGCTTAAACTGTAAAATAGGATTTCGGTTTTCCAATTGAGTGAAGTAGGCTCTTAATGCTCACAGCTGACTGTGGGGGAATTCTGACACTAATCAACGTGGTGATATCATAGAAAAATTAATTTCTGATAATGGCTTATGCCTACTCAATATTGGTGATCATACATATTTTCATGAACCGACACGCACCTTTCATGCGATAGATTTCACTATATGCTCTACATCTATCTATCCGTATTGGAATTTCTGGATTTCAAATGACCTGCACGGCAGTGACCATTTTCCCACTTTCATTTCACAGACCACTCCTGACAGGGATTCTAATCGTTATTTTAAACACTATAACTATGACAGAGCCAATTGGCCAACTTTCACAAATCATGCTAAAATCACAAATCATATGGTTGAAGGTGACATAGACGATGCAGTTGATAATATCACCCGGTGTATTATCAATGCTGCAGATATTAGCATACCTAACCTATCATCTACAATGAGACACTGGAAGCCATGGTGGAACAGTGACTGTTAAGCTGCAAAAAAGTCAACAGAAAGCTTGGGGCATCTTTCGACGTTATCCCAATAACACTAACTATTTTGCCTACAAAAAAGCAAAGGCTGAAGCTAGAAGAGTGTGCCGTAAAAGCCAACGAGAATCCTGGATTCAATATGTATCTAACATTAACCCAAATACCTCTAGTAAAGTCCTCTGGAAAAAAGTAAAAAACTGTATGGGTTTATTCTGAAAACCATATCTCAATCTTAAATCTTAACGGACAAATAATAGCTTCTCCTAAGAATATTGCTGAAACCATAACAAATACTTTTGCATCTAACTCTGCCTCTGAGTCATATCCGGAACCTTTTCTATCATGCAAAAGGCAAACAGAAACTACCCACCTTAATTTTAATTCCCGTTACTCTTATGACTATAATCTCCCTTTTACTCTCTCAGAGCTCTTAAAATGTTTACAAAATAGCCATCTATCAGCTCCAGGTCACGATGGCATCACATATACCATGCTGAAACACCTTTCTAGTGCCTCTCTCAATAATTTACTTGCATTTTATAACAGAATTTGGATAGAACAGGTCTTTCCTCAAGCCTGGTGTAACTGTTATCATTCCTTTTCCTAAACCAGGGAAAGATGCTAGCAATCCCAATAATTACAGGCCAATCGCACTCTCTAGCTGTCTTTGCAAATTACTTGAAAAAATGATCAATTGTCGTCTTATGCATATTTTAGAAAATAACATTTGCCTTGCTGCATTTCAAAGTGGATTTCGACGAGGTAGGTCAACTATCGATAACCTGATCAATCTTGAAAATCACATACGGACAGCCTTTCCAAAACGCAACTATTTGGTGTCAGTATTTTTTGACATGGCAAAAGCCCATGACAGAACATGGCGATATGGGATCCTTCGTGATCTTTTTAACCTAGGCTTTCGTGGGAATCTCCCTATTTTTATTAAGAACTTCCTCGCCATTCGACTTTTTCAAGTTCGAATCGGTGGGGTACTCTCTAGTTTTTATGTACAAGAAGAGGGTGTACCCCAGGGCAGTGTCTTGAGTGTCACCCTCTTTGCTATAAAAATAAATGACATTCTTAGTCAACTGCCCCCTTCTGTGAAAGATGATTTATATGTTGACGACTTCCGAATTATGTGTATGGGACAGGATATTCGTTTTATTGAAAGACAGTTGCAAATTGCAATTACCCATATTCTTAATTGGACTAATAAAAACGGATTTATAATTTCTCATGACAAAACTTCATGTGTTCACTTCTGTAGACGTAGAGATCTGCATCCAGATCCTGAAATTTTTATTGGACTAATTCAAATTCTTGTTGTGGACAGTGTCCGTTTTCTCTGCCTCCAATTTGATAGTAAGCTAACCTTTTACCGCATATTTTACAATTACGGACGAAATGTGAAAAATCGCTTGATTACTAAAGGTGCTTTCAAATACTTCCTGGGGAGCAGACCGTACATCTCTCCTTAAAATCTATCGAGCCGTCATCCGTTCCAAAATTGACTATGCCTGCCAGGTCTATGGTTCCGCACGTAATTCTGTTCTTAAAAAACTTGACACTGTGCACCATAGTGCACTCCATGTTTGCTCTGGCGCATTTCGTACCTTTCAGTTTTAAGCCTTTATGTTGACTGCAATGAACCAGCATTACACCACATTCGTGACAAGCTTTCTTTAGAACTTTATCACCGTATCCTTTCACAACCAGGCCATCCTCTTCATACATACATTCTAAATACAGACAGCGATATGCTTTATCAGCATCGACCATCTTGCATCCCATCTTTTGGTGTCAGAATAAGGAACATTACTGATAATAGCCCACTGAGTAGTATCGAGGTGAGTCCATGTCCATTGCATGTACTCCCTCCTTGGAAACCTCCTAATATTACATTGCTCCATCCCTTTAAAGGATACGACAGAAACAACTTAGCTCCTGTTGTTTTTCAACAGTTATTTGCTGCACACCGATCAAACTTTAATGACTACATTGACATTTACACAGACGGCTCTAAGAGTGGAGATACCATTGGGTGTGGGGTATTTTGTGAAAACACCTCTTTAAGCTTATCGCCTTCATTCATCTACTTCTGTCTTTACAGCCGAACTGATTGCAATAGAGAGAGCCATGTTCCACATCTCTCATCATCAGAGCTCATCCTTCATCATTTATACTGATTCAAATAGCTCTATTGATGCAATTAATCATTTAAAAAGCATCCTTATGTCTCATCAATCCTTGATTTTTATAATAAATTGACAAGACGTGGCTATATTATTTTATTTTGCTGGGTTACCTGGACACATGGGTATTCCTGGTAATGAGAAAGTGGATGAGGCGTCAAAACGTGCTCTTAATCCGTTGTGCCATAAAGTTCCATTCTCAGACGTTAAACTACTTATCAAACGCTTTATTCATAATAAATGGCAAGAAAGTTGGAATTTAGAATGCAATAATAAGCTGCACCACATCAAACCTACCATCATGACCTGGCCTCCGATTTATCCAAGGAAAACGGATGTTCTTCTGACTCGTTTGAGAATTGGACACTCTAGAATCACTCATAAACATCTTTTACTTCGGGAGGATGCACCCATGTGTCCACGTAGTCATTTTGATTTCCTGACCATTCATCATGTACTAACTGACTGTCCGGGTCTCCGGTACTTATATAGAATTTATTTTAACTCATCATCACCAAACTTGACAAACCTCATTGGGGAAACACCTCATGGGGCACTCTTCACTTTTTTAAAACATGCTGGATTTTATTTTGAAATATAATTTTATGTCTTTCTTTGGTTTAGCAACAACTTGAAATGTTCTTTTACACTTTTCTGGCATCTGGATGGGAACCCCATCCAGACTGCACTTTTTATTTTAACTCCTTTTTACTCTGATGGTTTAGTTTCAATCTTATTCATCTACACTTGTCTGACTACATTTGAATGGGATCCCCATCCAGATTACTTTTCACGTTGCTCTTTAATTTTTTGTTATGGTTTTTAATAGCCTATTCTTCTTTTGGCGCAGCATGTCCCTTAAGGGATTTTGTGCCATTAAACATCATACAACCAACCATCTTAAGGGTTTTACGCATTTATGTACATTTTTATTCCTGAATGCAGACTTAAGTGTTGTAATTTCATGTTACAGTAAAATCCTGCAAATTTTCTTTTGCCTCTATTGTGAAATTGACTTTTGTTAAGATGTGTCACATTACTTGCGGGTGAACGATATATGCAAGTGAATCCAGGGTGTGCATCCTCCATTCTCTTTTCCTCAAAATACTTTCACAACTGACAAATGATAATCCAATGAGAGTGTCCTTTCACTTAACAAAATGTGCCCCTTTACTCGATATAAGCGCCCTTTTCAGCAAATCTACCCTACCCTTTTTAAAAGAAATGTGAACACTAGTTTTGGCCAGCTGGAATCTGTAAATTTCCTACCGTGCGACGTCCATAAATATAAGGTCATATTCTTTATAATTCTGGAGTTACAGAAGAATCTGACAAGTATATTTTAAAATATTCAACAATGTCTAAAATTGAAAGGTATCTGGTGATTAATGTCTATATAGTGTATATTTATATAGATATTGAAAAATACTTACACTTACATTTATTTTAAATTAGTCAACTCTTTATCCGCACTACACACTGGAATGTCATTAACAGTTAAACTCATATAAGCTAAATTTGGTATATATTTTTTTCAGTTATCAATTTTCCAATGAATAAATATTTAAATATTAATCGGATATACAGCTCATATTTAAAATATTAGAATAATTACTCTTTTTTACAAACTGAAAATATCGTTTGGCAGATTTAATGTCTTTTTATGCAAATATGCAAACGATATTTTTATTAAGAACTTATTGATGATTAAGCTTATTATCTTAAAATTAGTATCATTTTTGAAAAGATTAATTGAAAAAAAATTATTTTGAAAAGTCAAAATATTAGAATATTTATTCAAGTGGTTCAAAATATTAGAATATTTCACATTAATTCTCCTTTAATTATCACCAATTCATAACTAGTGGCATCATGGATTAAATTAAGATGATTTTATTTAAAATCAATATTCTCTTTGCAGTTTGTTTGCTTTTTCGTCTTAAAATGGGTCGTGTGAGTGATATTCCTGAATCTATTAAACTTAGAATAACTGATTTGTGTTGGCACGGTAAAAATCAGTGTTATATAGCAAATCTTTTACGCAATCAAGCGTTAATAAAATACTAACACAATATTTCAAAATAATAGCCGAAATGGTGGCCGAAAACTAAAAACATCTGCTAGAGATGATAGGAAACTGAAGCGTATAGTTAAGAAAAACCATTTTAAAAGTGTGCGATTCTTGCACTGAAAATGGAAAGAAGGAGTTGAAGTTTCTACATCGAGAACATTAAGACGTCTCCATAAATTTAAGTTTGAATCTTGTGTACCGAAAACAAAACCTCTGATGACTGCAAAACAAAAGTGTATAAGATTGAATTGGTGGAAATCAAGACGTTTATGGAGCGAAGAAGGTTGGAAAAACATATTAGTTAGTGATGAAATTATGTTGTATAGATACAAAACATACTTTCATCACTAAATAATATATTTTTCCAATCTTCTTCGCTTCATAAAACGTCTTGATTTACACCAATTGAATCTTATACGTTTTTGTTTTGCAGTCATGAGAGATTTTGTTTTCAGTATACGAGATTCAAACTTAAATTTTTGGAGACGTCTTAATGTTCTCGATGTAGAAACTTCAACTCCTTCTTTCCATTTTCGGTGCAAAAATTGCACACTTTTAAAACAGTTTTTCTTAACTATACGCTTCAGTTTCCTGTCAGCTCTAGCAGATGCGTTTGGTTTTCAGCCGCCATTATTCTGAAATTTTCCATTGTTTTAATATTGTGTTATTATTTTACTAACGCTTGATTGCAAACAATGTAAATAATTCCCTATATAACATTGATTTTTACCGTGCCAATCCAAATCAACCATACAAAGTTTAATAGATTCAGGAATATCACCCACACAACCCATTTTAAGAAGAAAAAGCAAACAAACTGTAAAAAGAACACCGATATTTTTTTTTTCAATTAATCTTTTCAGAGATGATTTTAAGATAATAAATAAGTTTAATCAACAATAAGTTCTTAATAAAAATATCGTTTGCATATTTGCATTAAAAGATGTTAAATTTCCAAACGATATTTCCAGTTTGTAAAAAAAAAAAAAGTAATTATTCTAATATTTTGAATATGAGCTGTAAATGTTTAAATTTCCTCGAGTAACAAAATTTTATCTTAGAGCATGAAGTAATGAGTGTTCGTAAACAGAAAAAATTATTGACAGCAAACTGAAACTACCTTTGTGTTGTGTCAATGTTTAAAATAATGAATAATCAGTAAAATTTGTATTGTATATAATTTAATTTAAATTTTCTTTATTCAAAGTTATTAAATATATTAAACCAATGTTGCATTAGTTTTTCTTTTCCATTGTTATTGTAATTTTACTACAGTTGTTTCTAATTTATAGTCAGACTTTAAAAATATTTCAACAAAGGTATGATCTATAATCCACAAAAATGTGTAATCTTCAAAACCCTCAGTCCTTAAGTGTGCGGATTTCACAGAGTTGACTGTATTTTTTTTTTTTCATAAATCCATTTGCACTTAATATAAATAGCTCATCATTTGTTTCCAGCTGATATTCCATAACGGAATTAAAACATTCATCCATATATAAATAAAACATAATTTTAAGACATGTCATCAAATTCGCTTTTCGTTCTACTGAAATAAACAGAATTAAAAAAGGTTGATGGTAAATAATGATATTTGGAGATTTCTTAGGCTGTTAACTCCTGACGTGATGCCAATATGAAAATATTGCTTTTAATACGTTTCAAAACTTTATTTAAATGCATTATTGCTATTTTTCATATAAATATGATTTTTAATACTTTAGACCAGGCATACTCAACCTGCAGCCCGGCACTATTTTATTTTGGCCCAAGACACATAATCGTTTATTCATATTTATAAAATTAAGTGGTGCATAAAAAATACTACTTAAAACCTTTACTATTGTTTTACATATTGTTAAACACCAAATATGTCCTTAATATTTTTAATTCATTTAAAACTATGTTAAAACATCTTAATGCCATTTTCTTAATCAAAAGTTCTTTTCATATCTACTCCATTTGTGTTACAATGTTGCATGTATTTCGTTATCTTCAACACTAAACAAACTTTATTCGAAATTAATTAGATTTGCTCAGTATATTACTACAATTAAAATTAAATGAAATTTTTGCTTTGGGCAGAATTATTTTTTAGAGAAAATCTGATGATTTTTTTTTTCTTTAGAACTTTGAAATTCTACATTGTTACATTATAGCATTTTATGCATAGTATTGTATAACAAATTCTGATTTTTCGAGTTGAACATTTATCGCGAAAGAAATTGCCACCAAAATATTTTTACCCTACTTTTTACCAAACAACAAACATTGCGGCCTATTTTTACAGCATTTGCAATAAAGATCTACCATGAAGTTTATTGTTCGTAAATACTGCTGCTAAAATTTTTTGGTAAATTTTTTTCCGCAACAAACATTTAATCCACTGACAATATTAACTTTGTTGTATTGCTCTGTGCGGCCCGCAAGGAAAAAAGATTGAGTATGGCTGGCTGCTTTCCTCTCTCAAATCTGCACATCATCACAAATGTAAACAATGAAAATTTTAGGTCAGATGTAAGGACAAAATTACAGAATTATTTTATATCATTCTCTATATATTTTAATAAGAAATTCTCGATAATATGACTGAACTCATGAATTTCATAAAAAATGAATAAATTTATTTCTGAAAAAAAAAAAAAAAAATCAAGATATTGCTGATATCACTAGTAATCACAATCTTTTCCCCAAATATATTGGTTAAGTCTGACAAAATCTAAAATAAAACTTCCTTACTTTATGATTTTGATGTGAATTAATAGGGTAACTTTAAGAGGAAAGTTTCATTGAATAATTTAAGAAAAATGTATCTCATCTTTATTATGCATATTTAACTATGCATTATTAATTATTTACTTAACTTTTAATAATTTAATCATTAAAATTATTTTACTTTTTATTATTTTAGTTTATTACTTTACTTATTTTAATATTTTGCTATATTTGCAAGCATTCATTACAATTTCGATAGCATTATTATATTCATATTAGTGTTTAAAAAATTTAAACAATGCAATAACCAGAAATCCGCAAAATTCTAAAATCTACTTAACTTCTGGTCCCAAGCTGTGCAGATTTGAGGGAGTCTACTGTATAGTTAGTAGTCATTCTAAAAATCTCTTAATTATCAATTAAAAGGAAAAAAAAGGGGGGTACTTTTCGTTTAGCCGGGTGTCAGTCTTGCATATGTATGTATATATGACACTGGTGCCCGGCTAAACGAAAAGTACCAAAAAAAGTAGACCCATACAAAGCTTTCTGAACTGAGCTTGCCTTTCTTTTTTCCTTTCAGATTATTTGCTGATGTTTTTTCATTAATTTTGATTAAATGCAATTCTTTTTATCAAACGTGTTTTCATAATACATAAGTATACTATGTCAAAAGCCGCTTGCAAAACCTTCTGAAAAATAACTCCTTCATTGTTGTTCCTTTAGTATGTGAGGAGAAAAAAAGATATTAACATAAAAAATAACATGACAGTTTTCATCTGTTTTCTGTAACCTAGGTTTTATCCCCTTGTAACAATGGCAATTTTTTTTATTAAAAAGCTCTGAATTAGGGATGCACCGAATAGTGATTTTGGCCGAATACCAAATATTCGGCTAACAGGCGAACCGAATAATAACTGCTAGGCCGAATACCGAATATTCGGCTTATCAAATACTTTTATATTTCAAAGTTTAAAGGCGTTAAAATTTAAAACAATTTTACATATTTAAAACAAACTTTTATTCTAATAAACAAGAGCATTTTTCAAGTAAACTTTATACTAGAAAAAATCTGCTTATTAGTTATTTAAGAAGAGGATAGTTATAAAAAAAAATTTCATTAATAAAATTTTAAATATCATGGCTTCTTCTGAGAATTAAAACAAATTAATAAAATGTTCTTAAATTCTGAAACAAACATTTTAAAATCAAAGAGAAATTGTGAAAAAATTGTACAGGATCATATATTATTTGTTTGTCAGGAAGAGACAAAAGTAAATAATACAATTGATTCAACTTTTATATGGTGGCAACTTAGCACGAATAACTGTTCTACTTCCTTTGATTAACCAAGGAAGTTTTTAAATGCATCCTAGATCGGTGTCTGGGGTGGGCAGTCATTTTCAGAGATTGTAAACGTTCTTAAAATCTTAGCAAGAAACAGATTATTTACTGGTCAATGTTCAGGAACTTGCATTTGTACATAATTCTTATGAAAATCCCCGTGATTGGTTAATTTTCTTAAATAATAATTAACAAACAGCAAATAAATAATGTAAAAACATTCTCTTTTATTTAAATGATTCTGTTTCTAATTATTCTGAATATCTTTATAAGTTGACTGTTAAATGTAGAAGTTATATAAGGTTTTAAAAAAAGTTTTTTTAAGAAAAGTTTTTTAAATATTCAGTTTGGTCGAATATTTCGATATTCGGGCAAACTGAATATTCTGCATGCAGAATAGTTTGCTATTCGGGCAAACCGAATATTCAGCATGCCGAATAGTGTGCTATTTGGAATACCGAATAGTTTAATATTTGGCAACATGGCTGAATACCGAATAGATACTGAATATCCGGTGCATCCCTATTCCGAATTAAGGATATAAGAAAGATGAAACAATGTATCAAATTTAGCTTTCTAGAGCATAGCAATTTTCCTACATTGTAGAATGCAGAGCTTCTTAACTGCAAAATTCATTGTTTCCATCTGAGATGTGTGTAATATAGAAGATTGCATTATATAGAATTGTGTTATAAAAGTCTTCTACTGTATTTAAATTAATCACAGATCTTGACTAGAATTAGCAGGTGTCTAGTTTACATGGGACATCATGATTTTCTGAAGAACCAACTCTCTCTGACGGAATTACTGCATAAAACACCAAAAGTCCAGATTTTGCATGGTGCACAAATTCTTTTAAATATAGTTTAATGCCATGCTATTTGCCAGTTGCATTGACTGTGCTAACAAGGAAGTTCTCCATACTGGGCATACTCAGAATATTTTGAAAAAAATACTAATTAAACTACTTATGTATGTAATAAAGGATCAGTCAAATTTAGTGACAGAATTACAGTAGAAAGTCTGTAAAAAAATAAAATACTTTCAAGTATTTGGCGCGAAAAGATGGAAGTCACGCTATTGGCAAGCAGTACTTTTCCTCGCCAATAGCAAACTATTTTTAATGCACCTGGTAATTGTTTGCTAATTGATTTTTAGAATCCGTGTAAAAAGTATTTAATGAATTTAAATATAAGCAATGAGAGAGTAATAAATACATTTTTTCGTATTACATATTCATGCTGCTTGTTATTTAATTTTATTACATTAAAAACAATTTCATATATAAAAAATACTTTCATATATTTAAATGTATTCCAAAATAAAGGCAAAATTCATTTATCAGTTATTCATTTCAATATCAAAGAATTCATCGTTTCCATAGCAACAGAATTGAATCGACAGTGCTCAATTCGACTTAATTTTGAGATATTGAAACAATTTTAATTTATTTCAATTTTGTTTTAATTTATAAAATTTTATATTTAACTTTCATTATAAATATATACTATATATATATACAGACGTGTGAAAATTATTAGAATAATTGTGAAATTTACAATAAAAACTTGTTATATTAAAGAAATATTTTTAAAATATTGATACATTTAATATTCAGTGTACATCCCCTTGTTTTTTATTAAAGAAATGATATAGTATACTTGTATTGGCATACTTTCTATGACTTTTTGGCAATTAATTTTTATTTCTTCTATTCTTCTTTCTATTCATGATGCCAAATTTGGATGAGTCTCTCTACCAGACTAGTCTTGTTTCTGAAGCTGTATTTCTTTAATTTTTTCTTTACAATGGCCCAAAGATTCTCTATGGGGTTCATATCTGAACTGTTTCCAGGTCATGGAAATGTTTTCTTTAATTGAATTAAAGAAATGAAACATCACAAACAAGAATGTTCTGATAGAAAAACTCATTCAAATTTGGCATCATGACAACGAAATACAAATTAATTGCCAAAAACTCATCGAAAATATGCCAAGATGTATCGAATTTTTAATAAAAAACAAGGGCTTGTACACTAAATATTAAACGGGTCAAGATTTTAATGTAAATTTCACAATTATTCTAATAATTTTCACACGTCTGTATATGACAAAACTAAAGTCATTTACATTAAATTTATTTAAACAAGTTCAATATGAAACATTTTTGTATTAAACAGTATTCGACATAAAAAAGTATTTTTCGAAATTTCATTTCATCGCCAACCGATGATAAATCGCCAAATAAACAAAAATTTCATTATTTTTTTTTTTTACGAACGTTCTATCGAGGTTTTGCCCAAACAAATTTTATAAACATATATATCCACATGAGAAGAACACTCTGTAATTTTTTCAGATTTTTCTGAATATGGCCATATGGAGACCTTTCTTGTAAGAGGCTATTTCACTCAGACAAAAACACCCACTCGCTTAAGTTAATCCTACGGGACAAATAAAAAAAATATCTTGTTCACATTTTAAAAAAATTAAGTGTTTATTAAAGCTGTTAGTCAGTAAATTTCCAAATTTTCCTTGCTAATATAGACCCGCAGCACAGACAATCACCTCATCGAGTTCACTGCTGAAATTCTCGGATTAGTTAAATCTTGATTTGCATATTAAAATGCAATCGGTCTGCCAAGTCCTATCTGGGTGAAAAACACCTGATAACCCTGATTTTAGTGGCTCACTCGTAGGTTTACCATTGTGTTTTCCTGCTCCAAAAACTGAACTCGATGAGGTGATTGTCTGTGCTGTCGGCTCCCGGTCTATAATGTTAAGTCTATGGGTGATATGCATTCTTCTATTTAAAATATCTCCTCGGGAAATTAATATTTTAAACTTTTTTTTTTCCATGTACTCTTTTTAAAGGATGTCTCTTTCTTTGTTTCAAAGTTCTCAAATTATTTCTAAAATCTAGATTTAGTTTAATATTTTATGTATTAAAAGCTGATGAACTGTGAGAAAGATTTTAATGTTTCTCATAAAATTAAGCATATGTTTTAGAAACAGTTTGATGACTAAGAAAAAAATAGACATGCTTTAAGATAGGTGCACAAAGAAAAAAATACCCCGAGGAGATATTTAAAATAGATGAATACATTCTTCATTCATAGACTTAACAATAGCAATGGGAAATCAGAAACTGACTGATTAATAGCTTTAATCTTTGCCATCCTGATGCATAAACAAAACTTCTGAATAAAGTAGTTTTAAATACTATTATTATCACCATTGTTGCTTTCTGTATATGTCCATTCTTTATGTATTTGAAGGTTTACAAGTGTCTGACATGTAAAAAGACAACATCTTTCGCTGGTTCAAAGACTAACAGAACTACTTTATGCAACAAAATTTCTACGACAAGCACACCTATTCCAAAACTAAAATTGAACAAAAGTGATGTGAACGCAGGCTTGTTTATTCCATTACCCATTATTAGTAGTGGAAATGAAACGTGAATATATTTAACTTACTTATGTACATGTTATGTTTAGTACATGTTAGTTGTGTACATGTTATAATTAGTTATGTTATGTATTATGTATGTTAAATAAAAATGTTTAAAAAAGCTGTTTTTGGGTTGTAATTATTTTAATAAATTCAATCTTATGCATTTGCTGGCTGGCCTAACTTTTAAAAAATATATCATTAGCTGTTTTCATTAACTTCAACTTTTCAAATTATTGAAAAATTAAACTTTATTCCTATAAGCAATTATTATTTAAATCTTTGGTATTAAGTTATGAAAAGTCTGCGAACATTGTATCATTTTGAGACAATCCTATTATTTTTTCAACAAAATTTAAACATATCATTTTCAACCTCGCAAATTTTAGATGCGTATTTTCTTTTCATATTCACTATTTAAAAAGTATTTTAATGTGCAATACAAGGGTAATTCTTTTCTGAAAATTTTAAAAAATCGCTCATCAATCCAAAAATTCGAACATGAAAAAATCGTGATTTTCGACAAATGGTCACTGAAAAAACACAAATTTTGTCAAAGAATCGCAGAAAATAAAAAACATCCGCAAATTTCGTCCAAGAATGGAGAAAAATTGTCAAAAGATCGCGAAAAAACCGCAATATGAATTACATTATTAGTTATTGTACATTATTATATGTTACACAAAGATATACATTATTATACATCATATTATACATTATTATGTGGGGTTAGCAAGAAATAAGTTTCCCACTTCAGAGGGCTCTAGAATCTTTTCTATTTGTCCAAATCGGATCAAATTCAGGGATGCTAGACCTGCACCAAGCTGCTACAACACAGCTATTTCTTTCTATTTTGCGCCAAAACGTACTTGGTGCCAGAATGAAATTTAGGACGATTTCGTCGATCCTGAAAAACAACAAAAGCAAAAATTCTAAGCCGCAACAAATAAGCAAAATACCGTGGTCAAAATATTTCTAAAAACACGCGATGTTTGTCAAGTGGTCGTGAAAAAAAAAACGTGAATACAGTTAATTCATATTCAAATAATAAAGAGTAATTTCGAAGAATCGCTAATTTCGACAAAAAAGGAACAAAACGCGGTCAAAACATCGTGAAAAAACGCGATTCCATTAAAAGATCGCGAATAAAACGCAAATTTTGTCGAAAGTTCGCGAAAAACACGAGCATTTCGTCAATAGATTGTCAAAAACACGCGACTTTTGTCAAAGGATCGCTAATTTCGCCAAAAAACGAACAAAAGATCGTGAAAAATGATATATTTGTAAAAGAGGGCGTGAAAAAAAGATAATTTTGTTAAAAGATAGCGGGAAAGACGCAAATTTCGTCAAAAGGTCGAAAAAAACAAATTCCGTCAAAAGATCGCGAAAAACACGCAGATTTTGTGAAAGGATCGCGAAAAAACGTGAATTTCGTCAAAAGGTCGCTAATTTCTTCAAAAAACGAGCAAAACGGGGTCAAAAGATTGTGGAAAAAACGCGAATTTCTTTAAAAGATCGCGGAAAAACTGCAAAATTCATCAAAAGGTTTCGAAAAACACGCTAATTTCGTCAAAAGGTCGCTAATTTCTTCAAAAAACGAACAAAATGGGGTCAAAAGATTGTGGAAAAAACACTAATTTCTTTAAAAGATTTCGAAAAACTCGCTAATTTCGTCAAAAAATTGTTGACGACACGTTGATTTCAACAAAGGATCGTGAATTTTGTCAAAAGATCGCTAGAAATACTCAAATTTCCTCATAAGATTGTGAGAATTACGCAAATTTCATCAAAAGATCGCGAGATATACGCAAATTTCATCAAAGAATCGCGAGAAATACGCGTGAATTTCGTCAAAGGGTAGCGAGAACAACGTGAATTTCGTCAAAGGGTCGCGAGAACAACCTGAATTTCGTAAAGGATCGCTAATTTCGCCAAAAAACGAACAAAACACTGTCAAAAGATCGTGAAAGAACGATAATTTTGTTAAAAGATGGCGTGAAAAAACGATAATTTTGTTAAAAGAGGGCGTGAAAAAAACGATAATTTTGTTTAAAGATGGCGAGAAAAAACGCAAATTTCGTCAAAAGGTCGCGAAGAACACGCGAACTTCGTCAAGAGATCGCGAAAAAACGTGAATTTTGTCAAAAGGTCGCTAATTTTTTCAAAAAACGAACAAAACGGGGTCAAAAGATTGTGAAAAAACGCGGATTTCTTTAACAGATAGCGAAAAAACGCAAATTTCATCAAAAGATCGCGAAAAACTGCAAATTTCACCAAAAGATTTCGAAAAACTCGCTAATTTCGTCAAAAAATTGTTGACGACACGTTGATTTCAACAAAGGATCGTGAATTTTGTCGAAATACGCAAATTTCCTCATAAGATCGCTAGAAATATGCAATTTTTTTAAGATTGTGAGAAATATGCAAATTTCCTCATAAGATTGTGAGAAATACGCAAATTTCCTCATAAGATTGTGAGAAATACGCAAATTTCCTCGTAAAATCGCGAGAAATACGCAAATTTCCTCATAAAATCGTGAGAAATACGCAAATTTCGCCAAAAAAATCGCGAGAAATACGCGTGAATTTCGTCAGAGGGTCGCGAAAAACATGCGAATTTTGTCAAAAGATTACCAATTTCTTCAAAAAACAAACAAAATGGCGTCAAAAGATTGTAAAAAAACGCAAATTTCGTTAAAAGATCGCGAAAAAAACCCGCTAATTTCATCAAAAGGTCGCAAAGAAACAGCAAATTTTGTCAAAAGATTTCGAAAAACAGGCTAATTTCGTCACAAAAATAGCGAAAAGCAAACTGATTTCAACAAAGGATCGCGAAAAATAGGCGAATTTTGTCAAAAGATCGCGAAAAATACGCGAATTTTGTCAAAGGATCCCGAAAAACACGCGAATTTCGTCAAAAGAGCGCGAAAGACACGATAATTTCTTATTTATTAGCATTAGATTTTCAATCTGTTCCAAAAAAAGCTTTTATTGCTATAAAATTAATTTTTGCTTCTACAAAAATGGGTTTTACTGCTACAAAATCAGATTTTTGCTGCTAGAAAAATGGATTTTACTGCTACAAATTCAATTTTTGCTGGTGATCAGATGTCCTCATTTTCTGTAGATAGCACTTATATTGAAGGTAATTTATCCATTTAAAAAGAAATTAAATGCTACATTAGCATAACCTGACCAGGTGACCAGCTTAATCTAATTAGCTATCCCGTCAGATGTAGATACGTCTTAGAATTGAGTATTTTTCTAAAAATGAAATTTTCTGGTCACCATATATCGATTGACCACTATATGAAGTTGTTGGACTAAATTTTGAGTTCGGATTTATAAAACTGCCAACTAATACTTAATGAATATTGGCAATTTTTATGTTTTTCTCTTGTTTTTTCGTACAATTGAGATATTAGCAAGCTGGATAAGTGTGTTATATGAAGAATCAACACATATATAAAAAATACCATAAGTATATTGTTAACGATGGAAATCAGGGAAGTCTGATGAAGATAGTCAGGGAAATCAGGGAACTTTTTTTTTACAATTTCTGTAGACACCCTGAAGAGATTTCTATACATAATACTGGTGCTGAAAAATTTTCTGGTCTGCAAAATCAAGGAGGCGTACGAACCAGGAGACAACTCCCTCATCGAGTTGGAGGCTGAAATTCTAGAATTAGCTAAATCTCCATTCCCATATTAAAACGCAATCGGTCTGCCAAGACATATCTTGGTGGAAAACACCTAAAAACCCGATTTTACTGGTTGACTCGTAGGTTTACCATTGTGTTTTCCTGCTCCCACTCCCGCCATGTTTTCATACCTTTGGATGCAGGAAAATGCAATGAGTAAACCTACGAGTCGACCGCTAAAATCGGGGTTTTAAGTGTTTTCCACCAAGATATGACTTGGCAGACCGATTACTTTTTAATATAGGAATCGAGTTTTAGCTAATTCTGGAATTTCAGCCTCCAACTCGATGAGGTGGTTGTCTGTGCTGCCAGCTCCCGGTCTGATATGTATATATATCTACACTGGTTATCAAAAATTAAGGAAAAGTCACAAAATGCTAATTTTCAAATATGCGAACACTCAAAAGGAAATAATATAATTCGAGTAATTACTATCTCTACAACACAGCTAGCCCATATAACATCTCATTCATGTCACACATGGTCACAGTCACTACGGTGAAGCAAAAAAAAAGGATATTCCATACATCTCATTATGAGTCTCAAATGATCACTATATGTGACTCCACTGAGAAGTCAATGTGACTGCTGCTTTATGTCGAGTCACCAGGTGACTTTACAATGTAGTTAAATTGTGACTCTCATGTGACTGTCATTTTGAGACTCAATTTCATAGTCATCATGAACATTGCATTATGATAAGTCACCAAATAATATCATATTATAGTCACATGGAGACTTTTCCCAAAAAAGCACAATGGTGACTCCACAGTAGTCTCTCTGTCACCTGAAAGTCATCATGTGACTTTAATGTGACATTATTTGGTAACTTATCACAATGCAGCGTTCACGATGACTTTGAAATTGAGTCTACAAATGACAGTCACATGAGAGTCACAATGTAACTACATTGTAAAGTCACATGGTGACTCATCCTAAAGCAGCAGTCGCAGTGACATCTCAGTGGGCTCACATATAGTGATCGTTTGAGACTCATAATAATGAGATGTATGGAATTTCCTATTTTTTTGCTTCACCGTAATGACTGTGACATTTGTCACACATGGTCATGTGTGACATAAATGAGATGTTATATGGACTAGCTGTGCTGTAGAGATAGTAATTACTTGAATTATGTTAATTCCTTTTGAGTGTTCGCGTATTTGAAAATTAGCATTTTGTGACTTTTATTAATATACACTGGTAATCAAAAATTAAGGAAAAGAGCAAATCGCTCTGTGTGTGTGTGTGTGTCTGTCTGTCTGTTTGTTGGCGATGGCTAGCGAAATCTACCGCACGTAGAAGTCTGAAAATTCAGGAGTGATTAGTCCAAGATAGGTCCTGATGCACCTAAACGCTCAGATTTTTAATTTTGTAAGGGCCGGGGCCGCTGAGCCCCTTTAAGTTTTTATGCACTAAATTGTTAATAACATGCCTCTTTTCGATCCGATCTTCTTCATTTTGGGGGTGAATTCTCCTTTCAGTTTCTGTCCCATTTCTTCATTTTACTTAAGACCCTGGCACCCTGTCAAGGGGCCCCTTGAAGTTTTAGTGCACTAAATAGTTAATAACATGCCTCTTTTCTATCCGATCTTCGTAGTAGTATATGGCAGGTCCTTTAGAACACTTTTCATACTCCACTAAACGCAAATATTTAACGATTTTTTTAAGATTTTCATCAAAAAATTTGACTGTTAAAATATCGAGGATGTAACGATTTTATTACGATTTATCGAGCAAATAATGATAAAAAATTGTATGATTTGCATAGGGTGGATATTTTTATTTTTTCTACAAAATTATGTAAAGAAGAAGTTTTAAGAAAGCGTTATAAAGAATCAAATAAACGGGATAATAACGTAATCAATTTAGATTAAATAATGATCATTTTTAAATGCTAATATTTAATTATTATTGTGATGAAAAATTTTGACAGACGTCCTTTCTTAATAGTCTATCAATTGCTAATAAACAACCTTCCTCTAGGATAATCTTGATAGGAAAAGCAAAGAGCAGCGTTATATAATAAGTTATCGGCATTATAACCAATCCTAAAATCTTTAGTTGCATTAAAAGCTATAGAATAGTATAAGTTATTATCTCCGGGAATATAAATATCAAACCATTCTTTAGTTTCGGGTATTATATTCCAGTTGTCATCACATTTACTTTCTATCCAAAAATAAACACCAGGTTGAGAAAATTTAGAGGCTTGATCCATTTTATATATTTTAGCGGTCAAAGTTAATTTTATTGTATCATTGAAACTATTAAATATAGTATAATTATTAGAGTTATCGATGCTATGATTTGTAATAACGGGGTCAAATTTAAAATAATGAAAGGTAGGTGAAAGACAATTAAACAGTAAAGTACTTATGACAAAATATTGTAACATTTATTTAGAAATAAATTTTTGATAGATTAAATAAAACCCAATCGAGCAAAGTTTAGACAAATGAAATAAATAAGAAATATCAATTGCATTATATTGAAGTCTGAAATAAAAGTTAAATGATTTTTATGATATGTTTTAATAGATAACCCGTTCTCTCTTTTTTATTTACAATTATAAATACTATTCTGTTAGTTCGATAAAATAAAAAAAAATAGTGTGTGTGGAAATGAACCCATCTTTGCCAGAAAAGAAATTTGTACTTAAAACCCATATATTTTGAATTTCAGTATAAATATTATTTAGTGAGTTTCATAGCTCGATAAATGGTCCATTCGATTATTGTAAGATTTAAAACAAATTGTAGGATTAAGCTTTTTCTAATTCATAATCATAATAGCCATTATTATTTTTTCCTTTAAAATAAAAGATATAACCCCCTTTATTCAGTTTTGTTATTGCTGTTTCAGAAATTTTTCCATGACTCTTTTTAAGAAAATAATCTTTTTCTACATCATTAACTTCCAATCTTGCAATAGTCGCATTTCCAAATTTTGTTTGAATTTTCTTCAACGAAATCAGTTTGTATTTCCCTGTCTCTAAATCTTTTAACTTATGAGTTGCAGGGAACGATCTGAGACTGTTGAATTCTTCCATTTATTAAGAAACAATTTTTGAAAGACAATTTTTATAGTACAGACGTACATAGAATAACCCGGTCCTAGGATTCTAACGCATCTCGGTACTTCTAATATTTTTATAGGAATTCCCCATTCTTCAAAGGTACTTTTCGGAAAAACTCCTCCTTTAAAAGCAAATGTGCCACCGTATATCTGATGCAATTGTATGAAATAATCTTTTACATTGTCACTACTAATCCATAAGCCTGTATTATCTGAATATCTTTTAAATCTTAAACCATGGATATCGTTAGTACATCTACGGACTATTCCATGGTCTTGATCACCTAATTCATAGTTAGGTGTAAAAACAGAAATCGTTTCACCTATTCCTTGTTTTAAATGAACCCAGCTTATTTCTCTCGCTATAGATTTAAAAGGAAGTATAAAACCTTGAACATTTACGATAAGAGTGACATCTTCCATTTATTAGAAAACATTTTTTATAAATTAAGGATCGGCTTAAAATCCAAATGGTACAGTATCAAAGTTATCTAAAATTCTTCTTTTATCATATCCAAACATATATCTTTTATTCATTTTATTCACTTTAATATTTCTGTCTTTTTGTATCTGAAATTGATTTATTTCTACATCTATATGGTCAATTTCCCCAGTTATTGTTTTCATTCTCTCGGCAAAATTGAGCTTAGTTTCGCTCTCATAACTCATTTTAAATCCTTTTACTTTTCCTTTTACAGAATCATCGTTAAGAATATAACCATAATCTTTACTAGCTCCAGATATCCACGATTTCATATATTTATCTTCTCCTAATTCATCTGTCCACTCGCCTAACATACAGACCGTTTTTACTTTATTAGAGCCATCATCGATATAAACAATACTATCTGTATCGTAATACATTACTTTATCTCCTAATTTATCAAGCATTTCATATAATCTTATTCTAGCCGAACTGGTAGTAAAAGCCGCTATATAAATATTCGTATTAAAGTTATTCTTGACATATTCATCTTTCATCTTATAATCCATTTGCACACAATCATCATTTAAAAATATCATATTCAAATCTTTAATGCGGTCGTTCAGTATAATTCTATAAAAATCTGCCAATTCTGTTACATTTTCTGTTTGTTTCATATTTTTTCTCTGTCCGAACTTACCCCATAGAGAGTTTAAACAAATTTTGGATATAAATCTCATTCCTGGGTTTTCTTTGATTTCTCCTAACCTTATACCCAATCTCTTTTCTACGCACCTTTTATATTCTTTTTCAGCTTTGAAATTTTCAGACCATTTATCATCAGTTTCTAATTTGATTTTCAAAAACATTTTAACATAATCCTTAAATAATGTATTAGATTTTTTTTCAAAATGCCAAACTTCATAGATATTTAAAATCTTATAACCTTTTTCAATCGCCAGTTCAACTTCGCTAGTTGTCCATGTGGAGTAAAACTTCTTTCCTCATCCGTATGATTACATTCTTTAGTCCTCATTTCATAACATTTTTTACATTGTTTCTTTTCGCATTTTATAGGTTTTGAACATAATTTACACAAACTAAATATTAATTTTTCTCCTTTATAAGGTAAAACTGGATGATAGAGCTTTCTAGGTGGCATTACTTTGCATTGTATCAAACCATACCAATTCTTATCATATTTTTCCGGATTATAAATCTTTACCGGATGACCAACAGGATAGTAATCAAAGTAATTCACTGTTGGATAAAGTGAACAAACATCAATATATCTACCCTTTTCGTTTTCTTTCATTTCGTATATTAATTTGGTAGGTTCACACCTACCTCCGCTGAATGCGTTTCTAGGATTTAAAGGTTCTACAAAATCTCTTTTCCATTCATTTTTTATATATTTTTTAATTTCTTTGTCACTATCAAAATCACATTCCCATATTTCAATCAATTCAAATCCTTTATCTTTCATTTTTTTATTTATTTTTTGAGTTCTTTCATACAAATCTTTCATACATATCTGATTTTGAAGATTGACAGTGGTTTCTGTAAAACAGCGAGGACAACCGTGCCAATGACAGCCTTGAAACTGATAAATGGTATTATTATAAAAACCGTCTACTTTATAAGTTTTATCACCTAATTTCAGTTTTTTCTCACCCCCGTTTAAAGCATGCTGTATTTTGATATTGTGTTTTTTAGACAGGTAGTCTAACCAAATTATAGATTTCTTACTGTATTGATCCTTTTGAATAAACTCCTCATCAATCGCTATTGTATCAACTGGTATGAATTTATCTCTGTATATAGCCATACAAACGCCAGCTAAAGTGACATATTTAAAAGGATCAATATTAGCAATATTTAGAAATAATCTTCGCAATTCTAAACATCCTTTTCTTAAAATATCAACATCAGATCTACAATATTTTATAATTTCTTTTTGAAAATCAAATGTTTCGCTTTTTACGGATTTATACCATTTATCAAAAGTTTTTCTTTGATCTAAAGTCATACTATCATAATCATAATAGTATTTTTCAGGATATTTTCCTACATAATTTTGATTTTCCTTAGTGTTAAATAAATGAGGAAAATAACCTTTAGCCAATTCCGTTAGTCCAAACGTTTTAGGAAATTTTCTTAACGGAATCAGTGTAAAATTAATAGAATCGATAAACCTTATATTATATGCGTTTGCTTGCATATATATGAGTTTATTTCCTTGATATATTGTAAACACTTTAATTTTATTTTTAAAGCAGTATTTAGCTAGAATTTGAAAATCGAATCCTTTTCCATAATGCGCTAATACTGTATAACCGCAATGTTTCTTTTGGAATAACCATTCACAATATTCATTTTCATTCTTAAATATTTTTTTCTTTTCCGTTAAAATCATGATTTATAACTAGATTGACTTGGTGATTTCCTGTCTCTTGATTCGTTTCAACGTCAAAAAACATATATTTTTCTGTAAATTCTGACCTTTTACATTTCTTACACCATTCCTCTCTCTTTTCTATATTTTTTGGACAGATATTTTTTACAAGTTCCTCCCTTATATTCTTTCCAGCGTATATACATTTATGATCTTCCGAAACCCACTCTCTGCAGTTTTTACATAGTCTTTCTCCACATTTATGATCTTTCGGTTCTCTTTGCCTTCTATCGATATTTCTCTTACATTTTGAACATTTCCACAGTTTTTCACAGACTGTTTCATTTTTATGATTTTCGAAGCAGTTTTTTCCTTTAAATGATCTAAAACAATCATTACTCTGAATATCATCGCCTTCGCAATTACTCTCTTTCTTAAAACATCTATTGCATTTTAAGGCAAACTGTGTACGTGTACTTAATCACTACTGATTATCACACGGTGCCCTCCAAAAGGACCGCCACGGCACCCACTGCAAGGGAATGACCTACGAGGACGGGCTAGCCATTCAGACCGGCACCAGAATTCCTCGATAGGGTCCCAAGCAGGATTGTCCCGCTTTGGCCTACTCTGGAGCATTGCACACTCAGGGAACCACGGACCAACACTCATGTTGGTCAATGACGGTCCCCCGAAAATCCCATACACCAACGTCCGAACGCTGACCAAGCAACCCGGCTCAATATAACTCGAAAGAGGGGTCAGAACAGGTTCGACCTGATGCAAAGCCACCGTCGCATCATCGATTCCTAATCGCGGGACACTTCATAGGAAGAGCCCGTGCTCGGAAACTAGCGAGGGGGACTCCACACCAGCTTGCTTTACCGCGTGCCGAAACTGAGAAACTCCTATAAAGGTTATCTCTGTGATTTCAGCCCGCGGATGAAAGGTTAGTAGAAAGACAAAACAAAAGGAAAGTTAGTTCCCCGCAGCCCCGGCAGCCACCTGCGCCGACCCGGTCAGGACCCCACCCGAATCCCGACCAAATCAGAACAGCCGGCAGGCCGAGGCCATGAGGCAGAAGAAAAGAAACACAAACTTAACCTAACATAAACACATTACCCGCCATTTAGACCCACCACGCTACGGACGGATTATTCTGAGGAGGGAGTGCAATCCTACAGAACGCCCTATGAAACGCAGCGAGCCAACAGCGAGCAATCAAGACAACTAACCTAAACATAAACACGTCATCGCACCATCGGACCAAGAACGGAAGTAGGGGCAATACCTCACGACCCCGGACGAGGTCAATTTCGGAGCGATGATAGGCCTTAGAGCCCAGGAAGTCCCAAGCAGAGTCGAGACAGAATACCGAGACAGCGTGCGTAGGGGACGAACCACACACGACGCACATGCCCAGTCCACCCCTCGACTCCACCGAGGAAGATCCAGACCCACAGAAAGACAACATAATAAATACACTACAAATATATTTACAAAAAATATTTACAAGATAGATCCGTACCTATGAGGACCCGCGAGCTGCGTGTCCCGTGGGGGACTCCGCCACCCACTAGTCAAAGGCTATGTCCGGACCCAGTTCGAGACCCCCTACGGACCCAGAGGCTTCGCGTCCCCTGCGGGACTCTCTCCACCTCCTAGTCAACGCCAGGCTGCTCGAGAGTTAGTAAAAAAAGATAGAATAAAAAATAGGAAAGTTAAATCCACAACCCATCGGACCGCCTTGAAAAAGGCAGGAACCATCCACCACACGGAGGAGTGTATATGATAATCCTCGACGCGTATTTACATGGTGGCTTCATAGCTCAACATCGGGCTGTAGATTAGAAGTAAAAAGCAAAAAGGATTTCGGACTCGATCGGAACCAAGAGCGCTGCGGAGGCCGTCTAACAAAACCTCCCAGATGTTCAAGGCACCCTCGGCTCAACATCCGAGTCCGAGGACAACACCCACACTTACATTGTTAGTAGATAGTTATAAAAAAAAGGAAAATTAAAAGTTCAACACCCGATCGGATCGTCCACAAGGGGTCGCTAACTCCCCTAGGAACGCCATTCCCTGGACTCCCAGGGATGACGCCCCACCCAGTGGCCAATCAACTTCCGGGTGTCGAACTAGAAGAAAAGCAAAAAGTTTTTGGTCCGACCGGACCCTGTGGTGACCGCCTGTGTTCTGTTCGCTCGCTCGCCTCCGACAAGCCCACCTGCTTCTGCAACCCGAGACCTCACGGTACTTTGGTTCCCGACTCGCAAGCCCTTTGTCTTCCAAGGCAGAGAGTGACGACGCTAAGTCGAGCTCCTTCGAGACACCGCAGCGCTCGGCAGCCTTGAAAATTCACATCAAGGCAGCTCCGAGCCCCACCCACTTGCTCGCTCAAAGAAGCTGGACCGCTTTCGCCCCATTCACCTTGGTCGAGCCGGTAACTGCTCGTCAGTCCCCAAAGCGGCTGCATCCACACGATGACATGCCGGAGACAAGTTAACCAGGGTTCACGTTGCGCCCTCGGACGTAGTCCGGTCGTTGGACGTAGAACTCCATCGGCCACCTGGACCCGTCTAGGCCCCCGCTTTAGTCTTCTCTCCGAAAATGGAAAGGGACCGCCACGGCGACCTCGGCCAAGCTCTCGGTCATCCTTCCGCGCCAAGGCCGGATTGATTCGAGATCACTTGGAGGTCCGAGAACCCCATTGCATTTTAAAGAACATTTATGTTGATCACTTCTATAATAACTGACTTTACAATAATCACAATAATTGTTTTTTCCTAAAAATCCTGTAACCGTTGTAATGACATCAAAATGATTTCTATTTTTAGAATGTAAACACAATTAGATTTATAGGTACCACTGTATATTCTTTGATTAAAATTTTCTCTGCAAAATATAGTTATTTGTATATTTAAAAAAATTTCGAATTGTTTAATATGCTCTAAATTACACATTTCTAACGGAATATCACACATTTCATGCAGTTTTATCGCTAAATTTTTTTGTAATTTTCTACCCATTTTTATGTATTTAACTTCATTATCTGTCAATTTTTCTAGATTCAATTTTTCGCATAAAATTTTAGGATTTTGAATAGCTAGGGCTGTAACGATTGATCTAGCCAAACAGATATCATCGTCATTTTTAATTTGAAGGATACTTTTTTTATTGACAATATCGTTATCGTTCAGTAATTTCGATCGTTTACCACCTTTAGGCAAACCAACGACAGTAAAAAAAATGTACAGTCTTTAATATCCAACTCTTTGTATTCAATTTTATGCGTTAAAACATCTAAATAGGTGTCATAGGCTTCTTTCGTTGACATCCTATCAGGGTGAAAGGGTTGCATCAAAGAGGGATTGTCTACAACAATTTGGACCATTCCTTCAATTTTTCCAATTGCTTTTCTGAATAAATCTTTTAAGATACTATAATACTGGCCCGGTGTGAGTTTGTTTATTTGTTTTATTTCATAAGCATATCTATAAGTATTAAATTTTTTTACAAATTTTTTATCTTTCTCAACAATTTCGTAATCAGGTCTAAACAGATTTTCTAAATTTGCTTGTAATTTGACTTTCTTTTCAGTCTTTTTGATCAATTTTTCATCTTTATATTTCAATCCGTAATAATCAAAGAGTTTCTTAAGATAAAGTTAAAAAATGCTATAAAAAGTGATAGAAAATCTTTATTAAGATTGACGATCGTTTCGTCGCACCAACGGCGACATTTTCAAAATCATTTATGATAGAAAATACTTTCGCAAAATATTTTAAAACAATAAACCTAGTAAACAATGTCACGAGACATGATGGATAATGAAAAATATTGCAACCATAAAATTAAATTAAAATTAAATTAGCTATTTGTGAGCGTGGAGTTGTCCGATTTGTACCCCCGTGCAGTTAAATAACGAAATAAATAAAATATATGATATTGCAAGAAACAATGGATACAAAGAAAGTACCATAGAAAAATTAATTAAGAGCTTAAAGAATAACAAGAAAAGAAATTTCAATCCACAAAATTCCATGTTATCCACTGTACAATATTTTCCTGGTTTCTTCGAACGTCTAAAATATAAACTCAATAAATACAATATCTCCCTAGTCGCAAAACCTTCTATGAAATTAAGAAATATAGTATGCAAGAAAATAGATCCAATTGAGTCAAGCCAACTATCAGGAGTATACGAAATACCTTTCACCAAAGAAGATGGAACCAAGCAGTTTTATATAGGTATGACAACTAGAAAACTTAAAACTAGAATCAAAGAACATATAGCAGACATCAAATACAACAGAAGAACCACAGCTTTGGCCAGATTATCCAGCGGAGAGCTTTACAGATCGATTTTAAAAATAGCAAGTTAATTTATACATCAAGATTTTATTTACCATCAATAATCCGAGAATCAATAGAGATATTTTTACGCAACAAGACTATTTGCAATGATTCAGTGTCCATAGAATTACCTAAAATTTGGAAAGAGATGCTATGTAATTTTAGTAACAATAGTAAAAATTAATCCACGCTCGCAAATAGCCAAGATAATATTATTTTTATTTTATATTTTGCAATGCTTTTCATTATGCATGTTGTCTCGTGACATTGTTTACCATGTTATTGTTTTGTTAAATTATATGAAAATTAATCCACGCTCACAAATAGCTAATTTAATTTTAATTTAATTTTATGGTTGCAATATTTTTCATTATCCATCATGTCTCGTGACATTGTTTACTAGGTTTATTGTTTTAAAATATTTTGCGAAAGTATTTTCTATCATAAATGATTTTGAAAATGTCGCCGTTGGTGCGACGAAACGATCGTCAATCTTAATAAAGATTTTCTATCACTTTTTATAGCATTTTTTAACTTTATCTGTTTATAAGTGATTATTATACATGAGTTTCTTAAGTTTTGGACGGTTTTTCGGTTCATTTATAAATTGTTTCAATTTTTCATTTAAATCAGGAAATAATTTTTTAAGGTTTACTACTGTGTTTATCTTTTTTTCTTCGTTATTTTTTGGATTAAATTCTGCTGTGTTATTGTTAAATTTTAAATCAAAAGAATCGAATATTTTTTTCAACTTATTTCTTTTCTTAGGATTTTTGATAATTTTTTTCTTCATTTCATTTAAATAATCTGTTGCGTCTATTTTTAATAAATCTACTAAAACGTATTTATATTTCCCAGTTTCTTTTATATATCCCAGTATCAATCTAATTAAGTCATCTTTTTTACATCGTTGGGGTTGGTTTATATTTAAAAGTTTTAAGACATGCCTTAATTTTGAAATATGTATTTTTGAAACAGATATCAATCTTAGAGTTTCCTCCATTTATATAGAAGAAATTTTATAAACACTTTTTCCCCACGATTCTAATTTTGAAACTATCAAGGTCCAATTGAATAATTTCTGAAAATGCAACATTCAATATAATATTTTCTACTAAAAAATACGTTCAATTTAAAACACAACATTGAATATAATATTTTCAACTAAAATGCAACATTCAATATAATACTTTCAACTAAAAAAATACGTTCAATTTAAAACACAACATTGAATATAATATTTTCAACTAAAATGCAACATTCAATATAATATTTTCAACTAAAAAATGCGTTCAATTTAAAACACAACATCCTAAACTTATTTTGACGTTCGTTTGATATGATAATTGCTTTTTAAATGTCTTTTTTATGAGCTAAAGTGTATTTTTTACCACATTCGCAATCAATTTTTTTATTTTTATTAGCTAAATGACAACTTTTGCAATTAGCGTAATGTTCCGTTTTGCCGTAACGAAATCGAGTATAATATTGGTCTAAAGGTTTAGTCATCTGACAATGCTTGCAAACTTTAGACAGCTCCATTTATTAAGAAATATTTTTTAGAAAGCTATTCCAAATGTCTTCGTTTTTCTTATTAAATTTTACTTTCAAATTATTATCAATATTATAATAATCTAATATTTTCTTTATGAAATAGGAGTTTTGATGAGTTATTTTAATAACATAATGATATTTGAAAAAGTCCCGTCTAGGCGGGAGTTTTGACATTATAGCTTGTTTATATTTTAATATTCGAAAAAGTCCCGTCTAGGCGGGAGTTTTGATGAGTTATTTTAATAACATAATGATATTTGAAAAAGTCCCGTCTAGGCGGGAGTTTTGACATTATAGCTTGTTTATATTTTAATATTTGAAAAAGTCCTGTCTAGGCGGGAGTTTTGATGAGTTATTTTAATAACATAATGATATTTGAAAAAGTCCCGTCTAGGCGGGAGTTTTGACATTATAGCTTGTTTATATTTTAATATTTGAAAAAGTCCCGTCTAGGCGGGAGTTTTGATGAGTTATTTTAATAACATAATGATATTTGAAAAAGTCCCGTCTAGGCGGGAGTTTTGACATTTTAGCTTGAGTTATTTTAATATTTGAAAAAGTCCCGTCTAGGTGGGAGTTTTGATGAGTTATTTTAATAACATAATGATAACACGATTTAGTTTTTTTACTCGTTTCGAAAATAGAACACGATTTAGTTTTTTTACTCGTTTCGAAAATTAAATTGACTTGATATCTTTTTCGTCAACCCAAGAGTTAAATTCGTCGGAATAATTTAACCATTTAACTAGACATTTCTTTCCTTTCTTTTTTATTATTTTTTCAATTTTAAACATCTTATCTTCCTTATTATATTTAACTAATTCCGGTTCATAATAAGTTCCTTTTATTTCGTTTCCATTCAAATCCTGTATTCTATAAGTAATTGGGTCAGTGTTTAATATTTCTGAAACAATGAAAATTTCTTCCGTAAAAGTAGGCTGGTATCCGCGGGTGAAAGCAGTCTGGTATTTCGAAATTCTTATTCTATCGCCAACATTGAATTTCAGTTTTCTTAATATTTTTTCTTCGTATAAATTTTTATAAACTTCAGATTCGTTTTCTGCTCGACTCGCTTCGCTAGGCGTCATTTTGATAGACCTATGCTTGGAATTATTATAATTTTTAACTAATTCGTCCAATACATCTATCTATCTTTTAGTATTGTTGGCTGCTAGATAGGTTCTAATTTTTTTATTAATTGTCCTGTTAAATCGTTCGACTACAGAACATCTTATTTCAACATTTTCTGTAGTAAACCACTGAATATTATTATCTTTAAATAATTTTAAAGTCCATTTATTTACAAATTCGGTTCCTTTATCACTTTGTAATCTTTCAGGAATTTTTTCTTTAAATATCTTTTTAAATGCTTCGGTTACTTCTTGTCCTGTTTTTCTTTTTATCGGAATGGCATACGCGTATTTACTAAAGATATCTATTACTGTCAATAAGTAATTAGTTCCGTTATTATATTTACTAAAAGGTTTGATAAACAATAAATCTGCTTGCCATTGATCATCGATATGACTGACATAAATGCGTCTTCGTTTAAATTTACGAATTAAAGGCTTATGTCTGGTATAAACATCTTGGCTGTGTAAAAAATCGGTAATTTGCTTTTGACTGTAACCTGTTTTCCATTTTAATTCATTGATCCCACAATAACCACTTTCAGGATGATAATATATTTTTTCTAAGATACTTTTAGGATCTTTCATCCCTAAGGTTTTCCTAAAAAAACACTCTTTTTAGAACCACAATTTAGACAAATACCTTTCATTATTGGCCTGTTATTTTTAGAAATTGCATTTTTAATATCTTTAGTTTCTGTGTGGTTTTTACATTTTAAACAATAGATCTTTGTATTTATAGATCCCATACCAAAAGATTTTTTAGCTTTAATAATCGGTTTTACAATTCCTCTTTCAAATCTTTCTCTAATCGTAGGATTTTGAATATTATCTAATTCATCAATCATATTCTTATCGCATACTTCATTTCTACTTTTTGTATCTTTATTTTCTAAATAACATTTGTCATATTTATATGCAATTTCATCCACTCGGTTAACAGGTTTAGATGAATTTTTATATGTTAAATCAGGATTTAATCGCGTTTTCCCCCATAATAATTGTGTCCCTGGGCCTGTGAAATTATGGCCAGGTAAATGCATTTCAAAAGGTAAATTACTAATGACTTTATTCAGAAAACCCGATCCAGTTTGTCCGCATTTTAAACATCCGCCTTTAAAATTACCCTTTTCAGTTAAAGACGTAACAACAAATTTTTTACTTTTACAACTCATTTATTAGACAGCAAAAAGCTGACGCTTTCTAAGAAGAATATTTATATCCATTCAACTGTACTTTTTTCACATACTTTTCGATTGGGAAATATACTAAATTATTTATAAAATCTTGTTCTCTAACATACACTTCTTCTTCTGAAATTTTTTTAGCTTTCAACAAATTTAACAGTTGTTTATAAAAATTATAACATTGCTTGTATTCTTCTTTTCGTTCCAAAATACTTAAAGATTTCTCAATGACTTCTACAATTCCAGCACTTAAACTCAAAGCGGCCAGTGGTATAAACGCAAAAGCTGATAATCCTGAAGCACTTAGCATAAATTTGCTAACAGATAAGGAAATACTTATCTTTTGATACAAATTGTAACTTTTCCTATATACATATAATCTCTTTTCTAAATATTCTTCCATTTATATAGGTTCAAAATTTTTTCTGTATCTCATTTCGGAATTTACTAAATCTAGCATAAAGAAATTACCCATACAAGATTTATATTTTTCTAGAAATTCTTTTTTTGTTAGATTTCCGTCTATTTCTCTGATTATCTGATTAATTTCCCTAGGCTGTAGCTTAAAAAATATAAAGTAATTACAATTTTTTCTAATATTGATAGGAGTTGAGTAATAAGACTGCGTTAAATAAATAATGGATGCATTTTTCTTTCGACCTCTTATAAACAAATCCTCTATAACTTTCTGGTCTTTTTCTGTAACACAATCGTCGAAAACAACTAGATTTTTTTCTGAAGAATCTAGATCATCAACAGTAATAAATTCACTCAAATCTGAAGAAAATAGTACCTTCTTTTTATATTTATCATACAGTTTTAATAATTCCCCTCTATCTTTTTTACTTATTTTTTTACATTTTAAAATATCGTCTCTTTCAACACCTTCAAACAGTGTATAATTTTCTTGTAATTTAGAATACTTTGGCTCGGAAATATCTTTTGCGCATAAATATAAAGTGTCGAAATCTAATCTTAAATTACTAGGATTCTCAAAGCCGTTTAATAAATTTATTAGTAAATTTGTCTTTCCACAACCTGATGTGCCGATTATTAATAATCTGAAAGGATGTCTAGGTAAAAAACGATGTTGTTTAGGGTCAGGCAATTCTTCTGGTTCTGTGTAATCTTTAATTTTAATCATTTATTAGACAGCGAAAAGCTGACGCTGTCTAATGTCAGACTACGAAGCTGTCGCTTCTAATTAGCTGTCAGTAAAAAATAGACGTCTAAGCTGTTGCTTCTAATTAGCTGTCAGTAAAAATTTTAAAATAGAAAGCGTCAGCTTTTCGCTGTCTATAAATGGATAAAATAAACGATTTAGAAAGAGATCGAAATAAGAAACAAAAAGAAGAATTAAAAAATGCAATAAAACTTGTCAAATTACATGCAGATATTAGAAAAAATAATGAAGAACAGCGTGATAGAAAGCTAGGTATAGACAAAAGTTTAACTGAATTTCATAAACCTGTCACTAAAAAATTAGAAGAACAGGACAAAAGTAGAAAATAAAATATTAAATCTATCAATGATAAATTGGACGAATTAAATATATCTTTACAGCCCATTGCAGAATCATCTGGAATTATTCCTGAAGCGATCGAAGATGTCAAAGAATTATATAAAGAACCACCGCTTATTTATAATGTTGATCAATATTTAGATACAGATTATTTAATATCTGAAAAATTATACAAACCTTCGAAACTCCTAGACAATAAAGAAAAATTAGGCGAAATGTATACAAAGGCTAAGGAGTTAAAAGAAAAATTATCGAAGAAAAAGGGCAACTTACAAAGTACAATTATGCGGGCTAAAAATCTTTCAGAGGAGGAATTAAGTCAGAAAAAGGTTGAAATAGACGCTGTTAAATATAAAGAAGATGAGCTACAAAAATATCTGGCTAGATTAACTACAATTCGAGGTAGCGAAGTAATGAAAGTCGGTAAAGGTTTAGATTTATTATCGGAATTATTGGATAAAATATGTCAAGGTAGCAAGTCGAAAAAATTAAGAAATGAAGTCAAACTGCTAATAGACAAACTCATTAAAGCTAAAAAAATAACTAACGGAGATAAAGAACGATTATACAATCAATTTCTTCTTAAATAAATGAGTTATGTAAAAAAGAAGATTCATTTGAGTGACGGACAGATTAGTAAATTGAAATCTGCTCTCAGAAAAAAAGAAGAACTGACACTGCAGATAGATAATTCTAAACCTCCCAATTATGAAATGTATTTAACTAAAACACAGATTAATCAGATTAGTAAAGGTAAAAGAATAAATATAAGCAAAACTCAATTAGATAAAAACGGTGGATTTTCACCCTTTTTAATTCCTATTTTAACATCACTAGGACTCGGTGCTGCGAGTGGTGCGGCGGGTTGGGGAACTAAAAAAATCCTGGATAAAATTTCAGGATCTGGAGTTTTTCAACCTTGGGAAAACAAAGGATCTGGTCTTAAAAAAGCGCCCCTGTCTAAAAACAAAAATCCCGATAACAAAATTGGGTATATCCGATGAAACGATTAAAGAAAATATGAAAGATGAAAAAGGATTTAGGGATGTTTTCACTTCCGATTTACTTCCTAAAAAGATTGGAAATTTTGAAAGCGGTATTATTAATTTAGATATTTCGACTGGTCCTGGAACACATTGGGTTTGTTACTATAATGACCCGAAATATAACTATGTAGAATATTTCGATCCTTTTGGGGAATATATATATAAAAATATCAAACTCAGAGAAAAATATATTCCTGAAAATATTATGAAATTTCTTAAACTGTCCAATAAAAAAGTCAATATAGCTCACAATGATAGTTTTTTACAAAAACCTACTTCTGTAAACTGTGGATTATTTTGTATGAAATATATAAAAGAAAGAAATACCGGTAAATGTCCAGAATGTGTACTTAATTCATTTACCCAACAGCCTAGCGATTATAACGAAGAGCTTGTTTTTCATCTTTAAAGATTTTTTTCTGTCTAATAAATGATCAAATTGAAACCAAAAAGTCATGAAAAATCAGAGGATTTCACTGTTGAATTTCCTAAACCTCTTAAATTAAAAAAATTAGCATTGCAATCTTTTACTATGACTGTTTCATGGTTTAACATAACAGATAAAACTAATACGTTTGACCTGTACACAGATGAGAATAATGTTAAATCTATCACTATTCCTTATGGTAATAAAAATGTTGAAGATTTAAATATAGATGTAATGAAAGCGTTTGGTTCAGACGATCCTCCGGTAAAATTTGGTAGAATACAATCTAGACTAAGAATGCTTATTAAATTAACTAAAGGTTGGAATATCGATTTAACAAAAAGCGATTTTCATAAGTTAATAGGCTTTGAAAAAAAAGTTTATAAAAGTCATGATGAAGAGACTGTAATAGAAGGTGAAAATATAGCAGATATAACAAACGGAAACGACATTATATATATTCATTGTGATGTAGTTAATGGATCTTTAATCAACCAGAATAATTCAGAAATTATTTATTCTTTCACACCGAGGGATGTACCGGGTGTTATCATTTCGAAAGAATTCAATAATTTAATATATTATCCTGTGAATAGGGATTCAATTCGTAGAATAAGTATGAGAGTTACGAATCAAAATGGTGAATTAATTGATTTAAATAAAGGTTTGATTGAATATAATTTTAGAGTCGTAGAGGAAAAAGAGGACTATGTTGAAAAAATATATCAATTGATATTAACTAAATTTTCTCAATAAATAAATGAATAAACACAGATTATATAGGAAAAGTAAAAGAATTCAAGGAAAAGGATTTTTTAAATCTAAAAAAGTAGATTTGAATGAAAAAACAGTAGTTGACAGATTGACTGATGCTGACATATTGAATGAAATATTTTCAAAAAAGATGAAAGGAACAGGTCTAAAAATTCTTCCTAAATAAATGGAAAAAATTTATGATCTAAGAGATACTCATTATTATTATAATAACGATATAAAAAGTAGCGAATTAAAAAAAAATAAGATTGCCTAGTACAAGCCATAATGACAAAAAAGAAAATACTACGTTTCATTTCGAAATTACAGATACCAATGATCCTATTTCATTATCGGAGAGTTATCTGGAGACAAAGTGGAAAATTGTAAAATCCAGCGGTGCATCTATAAACGACGATAATGTCGCAGCTGTATGTTCTATGAAGGGCGTAAAACTTCAGATAGGTAAACAAATAATCGAATCAGTTGGAGACTATCACTCCTACATTCTGCAGGTTAAGAGACTGAAGGATTATACCAGAGATTATTCAGCATCAGAAGCCACCAATATAGGTTTTTATCCGGATACCAATGATAGTGCTGATAGAAATAAAAGTTTACTTCAAGACGATGGTACGATAACTGCTACAACCCCTATAAAAGATGTCGTCAATAAATTAAAAATTGTAAAAAATGAAAACTACAATAAAGGATTTAAAAAAAGATGGGAATTGTCGAAAAATAGCAATTCAGTTACAACATGGACACCCTTAAAGGAAATTTTTGATTTCGTCGCAGAATATAAAAAAGCAATTTCTGGTTTCATAATAAGACTGGAATTCCAAAGAGACGATAGTAGAAATATGATTTATACAGACGATGCAAATCCAGATTATAAAGTAGAAATTGAAGACATAGCGCTGTGGGTGAGATACGTCGACTTTAAAAATGGTGCGGAGATTCTCTATAATAAATTAAAATTATCTAATACGGATATAGAAATAAACTGGAATCAGTATGAAATTAACAGATCTAGTCCTATTAATAAATATAAATGTGGTTCTGATTCTATATCTGCTACATCCGATGAAGTTTTAAGATTATTTGTAATACCCCAATATTTCGAAAGAAATGAAAATCCTAAAAAAAATAATATGATATTTGATAATTTGGATATGATCGAATGTTGGTTGATGATTAACAGATCGCCGTTACCAGCAGAGCGATATTCGATGAATTTTAGTAAAAAGGATTATAATAGATTATATGAATCTTTTCTGGAATCAGGTCTCAATAATCTAAACACAGAAACCGGATGTATGGTAAATTATTCAGATTTTGGTAAATCATATCCTGTAATTCATTTTGATTTATCAAATCATGTAAACTATACCACTCTTGAAAATTTGAGAATAGAATTGAATTGGAAATTAGAAAATGAAACAACCAAAGAATATGTATTTTACTATATTTTAGAAGTAAGAAAGAAATGTATATTAAATATGAATAAAAAAGAAATTACTATGATTAAAACGTTAGGAGAATAACATTTTTTAGTCTTTATAAATGGCTGTTTATTATCCACCGTATGATAATCCAGTACGAAAAGGCCCTATCGGACCACCCGGTATAGGTTTTAAATTAACGGACGATGGTCATTACGATATGGAAAATAAGATATTAAAAAATGCTTCAGATCCAATCGATGATTTAGATTTAACCACTAAAAGTTTCGTTTTGAATAAAATAGAGAATAATCATTTCCAATTAAGAGATTTTATAGAAAAAAATAATAACAATTACGATAGTAATTTTTTAACTTTCGTTGAAGAAACTGGTAAGAGAATAAAAGAATTGGATGAAAAAACTTTACATTTTATCGATGGAAAATCTTTTGACGCTAACGGAAAAAGAATAGGAAATGTCGCAGATCCGAAAGATGATAAAAATGTTGTGAATAAACGATATTTAGAAAAAAATGCGTTAATATTAAAGAATGATAAATTTGATGCAAAAAATAAAATAATTACGAATGTTTCGGAACCCGAAAACGATAAAGACATAGTCAATAAAATATATGTAGACTGTAAAGATATCTGGGTTACAGTGAAAGATTTTCAGACTTTTATAGGAAAAGAATTTAAAAAAGTAAATTTCGACTTGATGAGTTCTAAATTACTGGATCAAGATATGCGATTATCTACAGATATGGATATGAAAATTACTATATATTTAATAGATAATAGTTTAATAGGAAGAAATATGGATATAGAGATAGAACTTAAAATCGAAGATAAAAAAATTTTATACAGAGAAACAAGTGATAAATATGAAACTTGTTTTGTTAATGGAAAACGCGGTGACATCATCACATTCTGGATAAAATCCAAAAGTAAAAACTTTCCAGTCACTTTAAAACCTTATATTCATATTGAAAAATTCCCCTTTTAAAAATATTTCATTATTAAATGGATATCAACTGGGACGAATTTTCTCAAACTAAAAATTTATCCGAAGATGTCCTACGAAATTTGAAAGATCAACTCAATTGGAAGTTAGTTTGTAGATATTCAATATTATCCGAACCTTTTATGGAAGAACTCATAGATTATGTTGAATGGAATGTTATATGCATTTTTCAAACACTTTCCGAAGAGTTTATCGAAAAATACAAAGATGAATTTGATTGGAATTTAGTTTCTAAAAATCAAAAGCTGTCTGAAGAATTTATACTAAAATATTCGAATTATATAAATTGGGTTGTTATATCCCAATTTCAAGTCTTAAGTGACGAATTTATTCAAAAATATCATGAAAAATTAGATTTACATAAAATATCCAGGTTCCAAAAGCTTTCAGAAAACACAATGTGTACATTGGAAGAAGGTTTGAATTGGCTGCTAATAGCACGCTTTCAAACATTTGGTGAAAGGTTTTTAGAAAAATATATGCATAAACTCGATTTTTGCAATCTCACTGAATATAAGTTTGATCAATTACCAGATAATTTTTATAACGATAGATGGAAAAAAATACTTTCCGTTCAACTTGGTGAATTAAATAAAAAATTTGGCCATTATTATGATGAAGAGGAGCCTCATAGAGAAAGATTGATAGATGAAGTTTTGGAATTAAAAAATATTTTAACACGATTTATTAATGAATTAAGACTACTTTTGAATAAAGACGAAAAATAAAAGTGTTTATAAATCTTTCGATTACTTTAACCATTTCTTAAACCGCCTTCCTTTTTTAGTAACAATGTAAAAGATTATTTCATACAATTGCATCAGATATACGGTGGCACATTTGCTTTTAAAGGAGGAGTTTTTCCGAAAAGTACCTTTGAAGAATGGGGAATTCCTATAAAAATATTAGAAGTACCGAGATGCGTTAGAATCCTAGGACCGGGTTGTTCTATGTACAGATGTCTGTACTATAAAAATTGTCTTTCAAAAATTGTTTCTTAATAAATGGAAGAATTCAACAGTCTCAGATCGTTCCCTGCAACTCATAAGTTAAAAGATTTAGAGACAGGGAAATACAAACTGATTTCGTTGAAGAAAATTCAAACAAAATTTGGAAATCCGACTATTGCAAGATTGGAAGTTAATGATGTAGAAAAAGATTATTTTCTTAAAAAGAGTCATGGAAAAATTTCTGAAACAGCAATAACAAAACTGAATAAAGGGGGTTATATCTTTTATTTTAAAGGAAAAAATAATGATGGCTATTATGATTATGAATTAGAAAAAGCTTAATCCTACAATTTGTTTTAAATCTTACAATAATCGAATGGACCATTTATCGAGCTATGAAACTCACTAAATAATATTTATACTGAAATTCAAAATATATCGGTTTTAAGTACAAATTTCTTTTCTGGCAAAGATGGGTTCATTTCCACACAAACTATTTTTTTTTATTTTATCGAACTAACAGAATAGTATTTATAATTGTAAATAAAAAAGAGAGAACGGGTTATCTATTAAAACATATCATAAAAATCATTTAACTTTTATTTCAGACTTCAATATAATGCAATTGATATTTCTTATTTATTTCATCTGTCTAAACTTTGTTCGATTGGGTTTTATTTAATCTATCAAAAATTTATTTCTAAATAAATGTTACAATATTTTGTCATAAGTACTTTACTGTTTAATTGTCTTTCACCTACCTTTCATTATTTTAAATTTGACCCCGTTATTACAAATCATAGCATCGATAACTCTAATAATTATACTATATTTAATAGTTTCAATGATACAATAAAATTAACTTTGACCGCTAAAATATATAAAATGGATCAAGCCTCTAAATTTTCTCAACCTGGTGTTTATTTTTGGATAGAAAGTAAATGTGATGACAACTGGAATATAATACCCGAAACTAAAGAATGGTTTGATATTTATATTCCCGGGGATAATAACTTATACTATTCTATAGCTTTTAATGCAACTAAAGATTTTAGGATTGGTTATAATGCCGATAACTTATTATATAACGCTGCTCTTTGCTTTTCCTATCAAGATTATCCTAGAGGAAGGTTGTTTATTAGCAATTGATAGACTATTAAGAAAGGACGTCTGTCAAAATTTTTCATCACAATAATAATTAAATATTAGCATTTAAAAATGATCATTATTTAATCTAAATTGATTACGTTATTATCCCGTTTATTTGATTCTTTATAACCCTTTCTTAAAACTTCTTCTTTACATAATTTTGTAGAAAAAATAAAAATATCCACCCTATGCAAATCATACAATTTTTTATCATTATTTGCTCGATAAATCGTAATAAAATCGTTACATCCTCGATATTTTAACAGTCAAATTTTTTGATGAAAATCTTAAAAAAATCGTTAAATATTTGCGTTTAGTGGAGTATGAAAAGTGTTCCAAAGGACCTGCCATATACTACTCTTCGTCGTTTTTGGGGTGAATTTTCCTTTCAGTTTCTGCCACATTGCTACATTTTCAGTTAAGACCCTGGAACCCTGTCAAGGGGCCCAGTACAGGGCCCCTTGAAGTTTTAGTGCACTAAATTTTAATAACATGCCGCTTTTCTATCCGGTCTTCTTCGTTTTTGGGGTGAATTCTCTTTCAGTTTCTGCTACATTTCTACATTTCAGTTAATGCCCTGGAACCCTTGCAAGGGGCCCAGTACAGGGCCCCTTGAAATTTTAGTGCACTAAATTGTTAATGGCATGCCTCTTTTCTATCCGATCTTCGTCGTTTTCGGAGTGAATTCTCCTTTCAGTTTCTGCCCCATTTCTACATTTTCAGTTAAGACCCTGGAACCCTGTCAAGGGGCCCAGTACAGGGCCCCTTGAAGTTTTATTGCACTACATTTTTAATAACATGCCTCTTTTCTATCCGATCTTCTTCGTTTTTGGGGTGAATTCTCCTTTCAGTTTCTACCCCATTTCTACATTTCAGTTAAGACCCTGATAAACTTCCAAGGGGCCCGGTAGAGGGCCCCTTGAAGTTGTATTGGACTAAATTGTTAATAACATGCCTATTTTCTATGCGATCTTCTTCGTTTTTGGAGTGAACTCTCCTTTCAGTTTCAACCCCATTTCTACACATCAGTTAAGACCCTGGCAAACATCCAAGGGGCCCGGTACAGTGCCCATTGAAGTTTTAGTGCACTAAATTGTTAATAACATGCGTCTTTTCTATCTGATCTTTGTCGTTTTTGGAGTGAATTCTCCTTTCAGTTTCTGACCCATTTCTACATTTTCAGTTAAAACCCTGGAACCCTGTCAAGGGACCCAGTACAGGGCCCCTTGAAGTTTTAGTGCACTAAATTTTAATAACATGACACCTTGCTATCCGGTCTTCTTCGTTTTTGGGGTGAATTCTCTTTCAGTTTCTGCTACATTTCTACATTTCAGATAATGCCCTGGAACCCTTTAAGGGGCCCAGTACATGGCCCCTTGAAATTTTAGTGCACTAAATTGTTAATGGCATGCCTCTTTTCTATCCGATCTTCGTCGTTTTCGGAGTGAATTCTCCTTTCAGTTTCTGCCCCATTTCTACATTTTCAGTTAAGACCCTGGAACCCTGTCAAGGGGCCCAGTACAGGGCCCCTTGAAGTTTTATTGCACTACATTTTTAATAACATGCCTCTTTTCTATCCGATCTTCTTCGTTTTTGGGGTGAATTCTCCTTTCAGTTTCTACCCCATTTCTACATTTCAGTTAAGACCCTGACAAACTTCCAAGGGGCCCAGTACAGGCCCCCTTGCCAGGAAGTTTTAGTCCACTAAATGTTAATAACATGACTCTTTGCTATCCGGTCTTCTTCGTTTTTGGGGTGAATTCTCTTTCAGTTTCTGTTACATTTCAGTTAATGCCCTGGAACCCTTGCAAGGGGCCCAGTACAGGGCCCCTTGAAATTTTAGTGCACTAAATTGTTAATGGCATGCCTCTTTTCTATCCGATCTTCGTCGTTTTCGGAGTGAATTCTCCTTTCAGTTTCTGCCCCATTTCTACATTTTCAGTTAAGACCCTGGAACCCTGTCAAGGGGCCCAGTACAGGGCCCCTTGAAGTTTTATTGCACTACATTTTTAATAACATGCCTCTTTTCTATCCGATCTTCTTCGTTTTTGGGGTGAATTCTCCTTTCAGTTTCTACCCCATTTCTACATTTCAGTTAAGACCCTGACAAACTTCCAAGGGGCCCAGTACAGGCCCCCTTGCCAGGAAGTTTTAGTCCACTAAATGTTAATAACATGACTCTTTGCTATCCGGTCTTCTTCGTTTTTGGGGTGAATTCTCTTTCAGTTTCTGTTACATTTCAGTTAATGCCCTGGAACCCTTGCAAGGGGCCCAGTACAGGGCCCCTTGAAATTTTAGTGCACTAAATTGTTAATGGCATGCCTCTTTTCTATCCGATCTTCGTCGTTTTCGGAGTGAATTCTCCTTTCAGTTTCTGCCCCAGTTCTACATTTTCAGTTAAGACCCTGGAACCCTGTCAAGGGGCCCAGTATAGGGCCCCTTGAAGTTTTATTGCACTACATTTTTAATAACATGCCTCTTTTCTATCCGATCTTCTTCGTTTTTGGGGTGACTTCTCCTTTCAGTTTCTACCCCATTTCTACATTTCAGTTAAGACCCTGACAAACTTCCAAGGGGGCCAGTACAGGGCCCCTTGAAGATTTAGTGCACTAAATTGTTAATAACATGCCTCTTTTCTATTCGATCTTCTTCGTTTTGGGGGTGATTTCTCCTTTCAGTTTCTACCCCATTTCTACATTTCAGTTAAGACCCTATCACCCTTGCAAGGGGCCGGTACAAGGCCCCTTGAAGTTTAGTGCACTAAATTTTTAATAAATTGTTTCCTTTTTATCTGATCTTGATTTTTGGATACATTCTCCATTTAGTTATTCACCCGTTTCTACATTCTAGCTAAGACCATGGGCCCGTCTAGGGTCCGGTCCAGGGCTCATTAAATTTTTTGTGTGCCATGCGTTTTTCACACCCTTTTTTTCTCACTTTCGCAGTGCGTATTTTTAAAGTAGAGTCTGAACTCTTCTCCTTAGACTAATACTCACATATTTTTACTGGGGCCCTAGGGCCCCCTTTTTAAGCATTTCCCCAATTTTTTGCACATTTCTTTTAAATTATATTCTAATGATCCCTTAAAAATAGTCCGATTCACTACCTTTATTTTTCTAACAACATCTTAAGTTCTCCAGTTGTTACATAAAAAAAAAAAAAATCTGACTTCAACTACCACCAATTTTGAATATAAACTGATATAAACTTAAGTTTTATTTAAGGTTATTATTTACAAACCCCGGGCAACGCCGGGCGGGCCTGCTAGTATACATATATATTATGTGCCGCCAGTCTTAAGTTATGTGTTTAAATTAATACAAAACAATAATTTAGTATACATTAGTTTAGTTTAATTAGTTTGCTCCTGTATTATTTAGCCTTTTTAATAATGTTATATATTTAATTAATGTACATTAAATTACTATTTTGAACGCGATTGGAAATTGAGAATTGTAAATATGACTGCGGATTAGAAAATGCGAAGAAACAGATTGGATAAGATCCATTACTGAATTTGAATGGGAATATCCCCAAATTAGTCAGTTACAGCCAAGTTGGCTTCATTTATGGCGATATATTTTGGTCGTCAAATTTGGCGATATTTCACGAAATGGCGCCAGGTTTGGCGATAATTTGGCGCTAACGTATATGAATACATAGTTTTATGCTTATGATTGAGAAACCGGTTGCAACATAGACCGGGAGCCGGCAACACAGACAATCACCTCATCGAGTTCACGGATGAAATTCTAGGATTAGTTAAATCTTGATTCTCATATTAAAACGCAATCGGTCTGCCAAGTCATATCTTGAAGGAAAATACCGGAAGACTCGATTTCAGCAGCTGACTCGTAGATTTACCATTGTGTTTTCCTGCACCAAAAGGTATGAAAACATGGAGGAGTGGGAGCAGGAAAACACAATGGTAAACCTACGAGTCAGCCGCTAAAATCAGGTTTTTCGGCGTTTTCTACCAAGATATTACTTGGCAGACCGATTGCTTTTTAATATGCGAATCACCAGTGGCGCAGCCAGAAATCCGCTCTAGGGGGGGGGGTTGAGATGTTGATAATGGTGATCGCCGGTTACTTGAACGACCGGTTAATTGAATCAGTCTAGTTAATGAATGAAATCATGATGCTTTTTTTCTCGGTTAGTAGAATCACTTGTTACGTTGGTTGTGATTCATTTAAACAGCGTTTACAATATTACAGTTGCAAAACATAAAATACACCAATGAAAGAACTATACTACTACTACCCGTAAGGCATGGTGACGTCACGGCGACGTCGTTGTGAAGTCACACTGTGACTTTGTGACCGTCGATGTGACGTCATAGTGACTAGAATGCGAGGTCGTTATGGCCGTTTTAGAGGTCGTTTGTGACGTCACATTGTGACCACTCTGTGAAGTCACAGTGTGACTAATTTGTGAAAAGTGTGACATTTGTGACTACTTTGGCATTAATTTTGTGACGAACATGTGACGAAAGCGACAATGCTTTGAAGTCACATTGTGACCAATTTGTGAAATATGTGTCATTTGTGACGAACTTGTCATAAACACTGTGATGATTTCAAATGAAAATCAAATTTCAAATTAATTTCTTAAAAGGCGCAAAGACCAACCTAGTGAAAATGATTCCATGCTGGGACTCGAACCCAGGCCATCAATATAACGCACTGACATTCTACCGACTAAACCACACGGAACGATACCCAGCCTGGAAAATTTCACACAATTACATGTTGGCAAGGCTACAAAAGCAGCACAAGATGTGATATTTATCGTGAGCCACCGACATGGAATAAACAGGAAACTTAATTCAATCTAGCATCGATTGAATCTATATTAATACTTGGAAAGTTTTACAGGGAGAACCATTCGCCTTGCATACAATATTTCAAATGAAAATCAAATTTCAAATTACATGCTTAAAAGTCAATTTTAATTTGAAATTTGATTTTCATTTGAAATATTGTATGCAAGGCGAATGTTTCTCTTTGGAAAAATTTCGAAGTCTTAATATAGTTTCAATCGATGCTGAATTTAATTAAGTTTCGTGTTCGCCCCATGTCGGTGGCTCACGATAAATATCCCATCTTATGCTGCTTTTGTAGCCTTGCCAGCATGTAATAGCGAGAAATTTTCCAGGCTGAGTGTCGTTCCATGTGGTTTAGTCTGTAGAATGTTAGTGCGCTATGCTGATGGCACGGGTTCGAGTCCCGGCATGGACTCTTTTCACTAGGTTGGCCTTTGCGCCTTTTAAGCAATTAATTTGAAATTTGATTTTCCTTTGAAATATTGTATGCAAACCGAATATTTCTTTGTGGAAAAATTTCCAAGTATTAATATTGTGATGAATTTTAAAATGGACAATTTTAAAATAAAGTTTTGTTTGAGATATAAAATCGTATCTTTTTACCGTACTTTTTAGCAAAATATAGCTATTTTGGAGTCCTATTCTTCTAAAATAGTTTTAATTTTTCCACTTAAAAAACAATGTTTGTCAACTGACATCTTTTTTTATTAAGTTCTAAGCTTGATCTTGAGTTCAAGCTTGATATTAAGAATGTATAAGATTTTAAGGTGTTGTGGTTGTGATTAATCTTTGCTTTATTAAATATGACGTAAGCCATATTTATTTAAATTTTTTATTTCCGTGTAAATTGTATTTTGTGAATATGAGCTTAAATAGATTTGGTATGTTCTATAGGAAAAGACTGATCTGGGAAATAGAAAAAACAAGTAAGAAAAATCATGCGTTAAGCATAGATTATAAAACACTTTCCAACACTTCCCGAATGCTTTAAAAAAACTTCGTTATTTAGGGAAATAAGGTAAATAAGAGAACTAAGTAAACATTTTAGAAAACGCATAAAACATTTGAAAAACTCATTTCCGCAGTTACTGTCCATAGCTAAATAGATTTTCCAATTCTTTTGAACAGCCCTGTATTTGATCTGTAGGTTGATATATATATTATATAATGGGATAATTTAGTTTAGCAAGAAAACGCATAACAGGTTGAAACTCTCTTTCAGCAATTTATACTAATATATGGAAACATACTTTAATATTTTTGTACAACCCTGTAGTTGACCTAGAACCTTCATTAAACGCCACCGTTTAGTTAAAATTTAATTCAAACTAAAATACACTTAAAACAGCTGAAATCACATTTCCAGAAAATATAATTTATAGACGGCCATGTATCCAATTCTTTGCATGACCCTGTATACCATTTTATCTATATTATACAACAGTAAATTAAATTCAGTTCAGCGTAAAAATGCACAACTCATTTAAAAATCACCTTTAAGTAACTTGCGCTCATACCCAGTAATCCTTTCGAATATTTTTGTGTAGCCCTGTATATGAATTATAGCATTTATATGCACCATATACTATGCATAAATATAGTGAATCATAAAAGCGCATATCATAATTAAAAATGCATTTCCAGCAATCATCACAAATGAACAGTACTTCGGATACAATATAGTATCTGAACTATATTGTGTGTGCCTGTAAATGCTATATACACTTCATATTCTACATGAAAAATTTATAGTATGTAAACCTCAGCGACGTATATCATTTTCATTATATATGAAATAGATTAACATAATTAAAGTACGCCTCAAACAATTCCCTCCACCGCTATATCATTATGTGTTGGAATTTCTTTTTAGCCCTGTAAATGAACAATAACTATTCTTTGCATCTCGTATTCTTCAGAATGCATATTTTAGTACGTTTCATAAATGCATATCAATTTTTTTCTGTATGAAAACGTGTAAAATCATGAAAAAAACCTTTGAAACGATTTTTTCCCATAGGCCGTAATGTAACGGAATACTTTTGACTGTACCTGTAAATGAACTAAACATGCTACAAACGTCGTTACACATAGGGACCGTGCTATGGTAAAGGTCAATAACATCTAAAAATTTCAGAGCAATCCGAGTATATTTACGAGAGTTAGAGTGCGGACAGACGGCTAGACAAACCAAAGTCATTGTTAAAAAGGAAATATAAAAGTAAAATAAATGATTGAAAGGAAATATAAAAGTAAAATAATGAACTTTAAAAAATATATACTAAAGCAGTTTAATCTATAAGCTTCCTATCAAGCATGAAAAACACTTTATTTCAATGCTTAAATATAATATTTTATTTTTTAAGGGTGTATTTCAATCCAAACTGCTTATTTTCTGATTCATTTTTAAATTCCTTTTTGTTCTCAAACGCACCAAACTGAAAAATTCTCTTATTTAGAAACTACCTAATGTGCCGTGCTTCTCGATTTTTTGATAAATGCAGAAAATATTACAAAAAAATGCTGTCAAAGTAGGCGTTTTGAACCGAATTTTTCACAGCGGAAGATCTGGGAATGAAAAAAAAAGGTCTTACTGAGAAAATAATTATTTAAAACTTAAATTCTAATGAATTGAGGGAAAATGAAATCACACGGCCATCTTAAACATCTCTTCAAAAATCACCTCAGCAAGTTTCATGTTTTTACTTTTAAAAATGAGTCTGAAAATGTCTCAGAAAATATCGAGCTGTTGAAGGTGGAAAAATATTTTTTCGAATACACCTTTAATGTCAATATTTATGTGTATCGAAAACGTAGAAAATGAGTTTACAATCGAAGAAAATTTAATAACTGATTCTGAATGTCTATAATTAAATGTTTGATTAAAATCGCAAATAGAAAAAAAATGCTTAGATACAGTTAAAAATAAATAAATAAATATACCAATTTGAAAAACACTAAAAATAATAATTAGTATTTTTAATTGTACTATTAAACAACAACTAACTACAATAGATGAATTAAATGCATTATTAGATTTAGCAATTTCTCAAAAATCTTTCCATATGTTATAAGAAATTCCTATTATTTTATAATTTTGGCAAATGTTAAATCTGAAAACATTGGTATGAAGATTCGGGATTTTAAATAATAATTTAAAATATTATTAGCAAAAAAAAAAAAAAAATCTTTCAAAAGTTACGCTATTATAATATGTAAAAAGACATTTTCCCACTATAATGTTAATTTCTAAACTGAAACAGTTTCGTAATATCGTACTATTCTAATATAATATTTAACTCCAAAACAATAATGACGATAAATACTGTTATATGAGTGTTAGTAATCAGAAAAAAAATAAGAAGCCGAAAAAAATTTCACATCACTGTCTCAATCTCAAGTAACTGCAAATTAATGTTTATATTCATCCCACTATGAATGTAGACATGAATTTTTTTTTTTTTTTTTTTTTTGAGCGATGGCCGATTAACACATTTTAGAAAATAGTGTCGATTAGGAAAATTTTGCTTCAAAACAATTCCAGATCAGTCACTTTCTATATGTATAATATAAAACTATTTAATTCATACTCGTAATATACAAACAGAAATAAAAAATTTAAATTAAATAAGACTTACCTTTTTTTGCTGTAAATTAATAATATCCGAGTATTTTTGCCCGAAAATGGCAGACGTCTTTCTCTTACATTTAAAAAAGCAAAAACAAAAGCTGACATTGTAGACTTGGTCATGTTCTTTTCCGGTTCATGTTCTTTACAAAAAGTTCTCTGTTTACCCTGCGGTTGCGGTCATATCCGACGCAGACGATCTTCAGCAGCTGATTTTACTGTTTATTTGCAGTCCTAACTTTCAGGCGGAATAGTTTTATGAGTTAGTCTGTAATTAAAATTTTCTATTTGAAGAATTTTCCAATGCATTTTACCATTTCTTTTTTATCAGTTTCAAAAAAATTCATTTGAAAACGGAAGTTTATTAGATAAAACACTGCTAATATTTTTTAAATGTGTAAAAATAAATTTAATGGTAATAATACCAGCCCCCCTTTTTTAAGTAAAGTTTGTTTCATGCGTAATAAATAAAAAATATCTTCTTAATAAATAAAAAAATGTTTTCGAGGATAAAAAAATTTTCTTTGTCAATCTGTCAATCTTTTTATGTTAATTTTCTGCAGAATAAAACAATTTGTAAAATAACTTTTTTAAAAGTCATACCTCTAAAACACAAATTGGAAATGCGAAAAATTAATTATATCATGTGTTTTGCATAAATTTTGTATATATATATGTTTTTTTCGGAAAAAGGTTAATTTTATTTAAAAAGGCTGAAAGAAGTGAATTTTTTTTAAAAAAAAACAGTTACTAAAAATAGATTAACAGGAAAAAAATATGACTTGAATGCAAATTATAAAGCAATAAATGCATATATGACTAAACTCTGAAGATTCTTTCTGCGTGCTCATTAAAATCTGCAGACTTAACTGTAAGAAAATGTTTAGTTTGAAATCACAGAAGTGTTTCGACCAGTGGTCGCCAAAAAAGTTAAAAAATTTCCTCCCTGCAAACTAAATATGTAAAGTGTATAGATTTAATATTTCTAATTCTAAATATGTTTCAAATTGCTCCAGCACATAGCATTTTTCTGAGAAATACTTTTATAATAATAACAATCCGTGATGTATTATTATATTAAATTGCAATGCTAGATAAAATTGAAATCTTGAAAAAAGTATACTTTCACTTCTTAGATATCAAATTGATAAAATATAGCATGGAAATCTAGTTTGTTGATACTTGTACCGTGCATTTTTCTTTTTCTCCCCTCCCCCTTCTTTTCGTGTCCGAATTTACTATTTGCTGTCCACTAATATTCATTCCTTATGCCGCTGTAACTAGAGCATGTTTTAAATATTTCTCTTCATTTTCAAAAATTTTTGAAGTTATTATTTTTGTCACACTGTGATTTACAATATGGTGGTTTTTTTGTCACATATATGACGTGACGTACGTTACATGCAGTGACATAACAGTGACGTTACAATATTTTTTTAATTGCCGGAAAAATAAAATTTTACAATAAGTAACATGTTTTGAAGAATTTTTATAATTGTTTGAAGTTTTCTAAGAAGTTCACATCTCAGTCACAATGTGACATCACTGAGTGGTGGCATTTTAGTCACAGATGTGACGTGACCACAGTGACGTCACAATGACGTCACTGTGACCATGCATGCTATGAGGGTATGTTAGATTTATATAAAGCGTTTAAAAAATGATGAGGAAAACTTTAAGAAATGGAAGAGCAAACAATTTTTGTACGGAAAATCAGGAACCCATTGTTCTGTCAAAAATACACACGGGATTTCACTCCAAGACAATCCCGAATTCTTGTTCTTAACTTAAAAATTAATTAAACAATTTTAGCAAAATTTTCAATAGACATACTTGCATTGTATCAGATGTAACAATATCACGAGAATTAGTGAAGTTTATCATCATCCGTGTCCAAACAGTGCTGAATTTTAGAATATAGCTGGCATTATTATATATGCGTGCAAAAATTAGTAAAATTTCACCCGGCCCAACTTTTTCAAAACTTGCATATATTTTACTTACCCATGATACGTAGTAGGTTAAGTCTTGTAATTGTTTTTTAAATTTCCATTGTTCTACAATTAAAATTTTCAATTTATTATTTTTAAAGAATTGTCATTTTCTAGGCAATAAATGTTATAGACGATAACAATTTCTAGGCAATAAAAATAAATATAACGTTTGAAAAAGAACCAGCATGTGACGAAATCTAAAGTGACTAATCTAGTCTTAAACGGAAAAAATGTGTTGATCCATACAAAATGAATATAGTAATGCGTGTGAAAAGAATTTAATACATTTACAACACACGGTGTGCCTGCTAAGAAGGGAACTTGTCTATAATGAACATTTCTGCTCTCCTATGCGATTCCGTCTTAGAAAATTTTACGACACAGCCAAGGGTGATTCTGTTCTGAATTTTCAGAAAAAAAAGGTTATCATTCCGAAAACTTGGACATAAAAATATCGTGGATTTCGACAAATGGTCACCGTAAAAAATCAATTTCGTCATTCGTTCGCAGAAAAAGATCGCCAAAGTACCATGGAGAAAACGCGAATTTCGTCAAAGGATCGCGAAAAAAAGAAAAATTTCGCCAAATGATCGCGAAAAAACACTAATTTTGTCTAAAGATCATGAAAAACGCAAATTTCGTCAAAAGACCGCGTAAAACGTAAATTTCGTCTAAAGATCGCGTAAAAACGCAAATTTCGTCAAAGGATTGCGAAAAAAGCCCGTAAATTTCGTCAAAAGATCGCGAAAAAAAGCAAATTCCGTCAAAGGATCGCAGAAAAAAGCGCAAATTCCGTCAAAGGATCGCAGAAAAAAGCGCAAATTTCATGAAATGATCGCGAAAAAAATCCTCAAATTTCGTCAAAGGATCACGAAAAAAATCGCAAATTTTGTCAAAGGATCGCAGAAAAACGCAAATTTCGTCAAAGGAACGTAGAAAAAACACGAATTTCGTGAAAGGGCCGCGGAAAAAATACATAGTTAATGCCTGGAGGGAATTTCCCCCCTCTGCTGTAATCTTTCAGAAAATTTGCTGTGAATTTCAAGATAACAAAATAAATATCGCAGCCCAAGTCATTTTTTTTTAAATGTAGAACACAAACATGAAAAAAGCTAAAATAAGTATTTTTTTTGTCAGAACTCCTCTTACAAGACAATTTTTAACCGTAATGGCGTAAAAAATCTCTATTTTGTAGAAATTCAGTCGGGCAGGGTAGGACTTATTAAGTTTTTGTATAAGCCAGGCCGAAATTTTAGATTTTATACCTTGTCAATAATTTTTTTGTGGAAAAAATGGAAAAACGGGCCGGACCGGACTCGGGTCGAAATTTTCGCTTTTTATACCGAGTCGAAATTCTTTTCTACGGATCGGTTCGCGCTCGGGTTCTGAAATTTCGGCCTGTACGAACTTCTAACAAGAAGTTTGAAACTGAAAGAGACCTATAAAGCGTATCTTTTACGTTTTTGTCTGGAAGTCGATGGTCCATTATCGTTTCGAACGGAGCAAAGACAGAAATGCAATTAAAAATCTGTACACTGCACAATACTTAAAATCAAAGCGTCTATATGGCAGGAAATGATCATTCTCTTAGCATAAGACATCTCGAAAATGTGATCACTGACCTTTTTCAAAACAAATGACTAGTTCTCACTTAACCAATGCATGCAATATACGCTTTCACAGTTTTAAATACAATATTCGCCGTTTAATTGGATCACTTTGTTGAATTTAATTTCATTCAGCAAAGTCACAGATTCCAAATAAGCCAAAAAATGTTAATATTAATTTTGACTGCCGCTTATATGAATTAACTAGTGATTCATATAAGCGACAACTATAGTAATTTTTGTAGCTCTGGGAGAGGTTTCAACCCTGGATCCCTCCCTCCCCTTCACTGCTCCAGTGAATTAGTTATTGAGTTATATGCGATTTTGATCGCGTTACGACCGGTTTTTTTCTTTTTGTCGCTATCATGTCGTAAATTCGGTACAAAACATCCACTGTGACAATATCTTCTGAAAGATCTTTTGCGTTTATGAAAGAATGGAAAACGTCTTTCAGTTACATAGTTTTTGAATGACAAAACCTACCTATTTCATGCGCTTCTGAATAAGAATTAATTAAAAAAAGTGTCTGAAAGTCCCTTTGGATTTGAGAACAGCATTAACAAAAGAACAATATACCCGAACTGTAAAGCATCAAGAGCGCCCATATGATTAATTTTACCGGGGGGGGGGGGGGGTGGCTGAGAAAAATCTCAACTTCCTCCAAAGCTATGTTAGTAAATATTTAAGGTACTTTACGTTTTTTGCGATCTTTTGACGAAATTTGCATTTTTTCGCGATCCTTTGATTAAATTTGCATTTTTTCCACGATTCTTTGACGAAATTCACGTTTTCCCGTGATCCTTGAACAAAATTTGCGTTTTTTCCGCGATTCTTTGACGAAATTCGCGTTTTCCTTTTGATTGTTGAACGAAATTTGTGTTTTTTGCGATTTTTTCACGAAATTTGCGTTTTTCCGTGATCTTTTGACGAAATTTGAGTGTTTTCCTGCGACCTTTTGACGAAATTTAAGTTTTTATCGCGAACCTAGAAAGAAATTTGTGTTTTTTCACGATTCTTTGGCAAAACTTGTATTTTTTCCATCATTCTGTGACGAAATTTGCGTTTTTTTCAATGATTCTTCGACGAAATTTACATTTTCCTGCTATTCTTTAACTAAATTCTCGTTTTTTCCGTGATTGTTGAACGAAATTCGCGTCTTTTGTGATCCTTTGACGAAATTTGTGATTCTTTGACTAATTTTGCGTTTTTTCCGTGATTATTGAATGAAATTCCTTTTTTTTCCTTCAATCGTTTGACGAAATTTGCTTTTTTTCGCGATCTTTTGACAAATTCCTACCTTTTCTGCGATCCTTTGACGAAATTGGCGATTTTTTCTGGAAACTTGACGAAATGGATTTTTTTCGGCGACCATTTGTCAAAATTTGCGATATTCTTCCGTGAAATTTTTTATGTTTGAATTTTCGGATTGATGACCGATTATTGTTAAATCTGTCTCTAATTTCTCAGCGTTTTGTTTACGCAGAATCAGTTTTACTTGTGAAAATGGATCCTGTCTACAACGAAATCCTAGCTTATGCAGAAAAACTGTTATTGTCTTGTAGGAAAAAAACCCACACTGTAACACCTGCTAAGATAAAAATTATCTAAAATGTTTCCTATCTTGTGTTTTTTCTTTTTGTAAGTTATTCGAAAGCACTAATTAAAAACTCATGAAAACAAAACCTGTCTAAAACAGAATCCAGCTTTAAAAGGGAAAAAAAAATCATGGTATGACAAAATGAATTCCCAACAATTATACCTGCTAAGACGGAAACCCATCTAAAACGCAAAATTGTTCCGGTGCCTTCTGTTGTCGATGCAGGTTTTATTCTACTTTGTCTTTACAAGATAAAGTTAAAATGTTCATATCTTGCAACTGAATTATAAAAAATCAAGGGGGGGGGGGGGGGTGTCAAGCCACTCCTTGCTCCCCCCCCCCCCATATGGGCACCCTTGTAAAGCATGCGCGTTTATATCTTTCCAGAAACATAAATATAAAAGAATTAGATACTTTCCGAACCTATCTGAATTAATAAAAGCTTGGAGGAAGTCAAAGACTTAAAAAAAATGTTTTCTTACCATCTTTTTCATAATTTTTTTCTCTGAAGAGCGTTTAATATCAAACTAATACCTTCCCAGATAGCAATTTTAGTTTGCAGAAAATTTTCAGCAATCTTACTTTGCAGATTTGCAATGTTGCAGCAAGCTCAGCATGACAAGTCTGAAAGTTCATAACAAGACTGCAACAAGATTATGCAAACTCCGAAGTCACCATACTTTGAACTTGCAGCTAAGTTGTCGTGCAAGTTGCAATCTTGTTGCATCAATCTTACTGCAAACTCATAGCAAACTAGTAATATTGCGATGTCAGACTATTTGCAAACGCATTGTAAATTTGCAATATTGTCATGTCAGAACATCTGCAAATGAATTCCAAACTCGGAATCTTGTCATGACAAGTATAGCTGCAAATATGTAGTAATTTCATTGAAATGTTGTCAATTCTCTGAATTTTGCGTGTAGTACACAGGTAAAATAGGATTTTTTGAGACAACAGATGCCCATTCACCCAAATTTGGGAAGAACTTCGTTTTGATACTAAAAATGAAGATCCAATGAGTACTAAAAAAATAAAGTTGTTTTATCATGTTTTTTGCGCAAAAGGGGGCATTGTTAGCTCAGGGAGGGGGGTAACTAAAAATAAATAAATAAGTAGGTGAAATGGGATATTGTTTATTATGTTTTTTATAATTCCGAATCAGGTGAAATCATCAGCAAGTCAATACGATCATTTCTTACAAAGTTACGGCAGGCTTTATTAATACAAAGTCTTTTGCAGGTAAAATAGGTTTTTACAGTAACAAGTGATTGCTACTCACGAAAGCTTGAGACAAACCTCGTTTTGGCACTACAAATTAAGATCCGATGAGTCTCCAAAATGTAAAGTTGTTTTACTGTGTTTTTTTTTTTTGGGGGGGGGGGGGGGGCATTTTTTGATGGGCATTTTAGCTCGAAGGGGGAAAATTCAACTTTTTTTAAATAGGTCAAGTGGGATATCGTTTCGTATGTATTTGAATAACATTATCGGCAAGTCGATACGAACATCTATAAGAAAGTTACAGAAAAGATTTTATCAATGCAAAGTGGAAAATTATATTTTATTTTTTACATAGTTTTGTCACATTTATTTTACGTTTAAAAAGAGTTTTTTATATCATATTAAGCTCCCAAATGGTCCGCCAACTGAATACCAATAAATTTTAACAGAAAAATTTATGGTAGGTTTGCGCTAGAATTAACTTTCAAATGTGTTTCCGGGGCGGTTTGTAAGAAAAATCTAATAAGAAATTTTTTCTAAAATAATATTGGTATTCAGTTGGCGGACCATTTGGGAGCCCTGTATTAAGTCATCTCAAAACTATTAAATGTCTTCAAAATAGCAATAGTCAAAATTAGGATAATTTTGAGTTTATTTCAAAGTCATTAAATTTACCAAAATCCACTACTTATAATCTGGCCTAACTTTGTAAACAATGATCGTATCGGCTTGCTTGCGATATCATTTGATTCAGAATAAAAAAATTCACAACAAACGATACCCCATTTGGCATTTAAAAAATAAGTTCTGTTCGCCCATGCGTGTTAAAGTCCCCCCCCCCTCCTCAAAAAGAACCTTACGATGATTCAACTTTATTTTGGGGGAACAAATCGTATCTACATTTCTAGTGCCAAAATGAAGTTCTTACCAGATAAATTTTCTTGAATGGCTATCAGTTGCTGCTGTAAAAACCTACGGTACCTGCACCAAATTATAGTTTTCGACTTCGTATTCATAAAACTTGTCGTAACTATGTAACAACTGATCGTATCAATTTGCAAATGGTAACCATTCCATTAAAAAATAATAATAATAATAAACGATACCTGTCTCTTAACATACCTAAAAAAAAAAATTTAGTTTGCCCCTCCCGCTCCCTGAGTTAAAAATGCCCCCAAAACATGATAAAAGAACTTTATTTTTTAAGGACTCATTGAATATTCATTTTTAGTATCAAAATGAAATTCTTCCCAAACTTTGGTGAATGGTCACTGATTGCCGCATTTCTACTCAAGTTTTGATTGTATATTTTTTATCTGTACGCTAATAGTCGTACTTTTGAAGGTTGTGCGAGTTTTGTGCAGGATTCCATATAATCGGAGGTTTGTCAAATGCTTGACATTTTTATGCTACATAGACCGAGTAAACAAGGACTTATAGTTTAAAGTAGATTCCAAATCACCACAAATATACTACCACAACCGCAGGAATTAAACCCGACATAGTTGAATCGGAGGCCACAGGGCTAACCATTCAACTACCTGGTAAGCCCCAATAACTTCCAATAATATACCTTAATTTCTTTAGAAGTTTTATTAGACTCGCCAATTCTCAATTAGTTGCTTATTCCCTTCTAATTCTTAGAAGGTAATTAAAAACATTATCTAAAAATAAGTGGTCCATGTACATAACCAATGCAAAGCAAACCTAGATGAGTATAAACACACACCCTCAATTTTAATTTCATATATAATTTTATTAAAGAAAATATAATTTATTTTCATTTCTTTTTGGCCAGAGTGGAATATATTGCTAAAACTTATTAACTTCCAGAAGCAAAAAAAAAAAAAAAAACCTCATTTTAAAATTAAAATTTCCCTATGGGGCGATCCATAAATGATGTCACGCTTTTTTTCAACATTTTTAACCCCCCTCCTCCCCTTTGTCACAAAATGTCACTCTTCACCATACCCCCTCCCCTCCCCTTGTCACATGTCACGCTATATTACGTAAATATATACTTGCAGCTCAGAAACAAAGCACTATGTTATAGGTCATATTTCAAATTTTATTTTTGAACTTTAACTATGTGTTTTAATGACATTTGTGAGCATAACAATAAAACTGATTCGTGTCTTTATTTTATATGAAATAAGATTACGGTTTGCAACAAAAAACATAATATACAATAATAATAAAATATTAATATGAAAGAGCAATTGAAAACAGTAGTATTTTAGAATTTGAAATGGAATTTAATATATTTGGTTTTTAAATCCTATATTTACTTTATGAACACAAAATACTTTAAAACAGATTGATTTTGAAGAAGAAGCCTCAATATTAGTTTTACTTAAATGGAATTGCCATAACATTTCATTTGTCACATTAATATGAACATTTATAAAATTATATATTAAATCATAAAATAGAAATTACTCCGAATCATTTACTATAACGACTCTTCCTCCCTTGGAGAAAATATATGCTCGTCCATAGAGTACACAGGCATTTTGGCATCGCACTCATCCTCGGGAATAGTAAGTCCTCTAATATCTATGCAATGTTAGTAAGACCTCTAATGTTTAACCAAAATGTGTGATGTCAGACTTCTTACCACCTCCCACCCCCTTGTCACAATTTCACGAGCCCCTCCTCCCCCCCTCCAAGCGTGACATCATTTCTGGATGGCCCCTATTCACAAATCTGATTAAATATAATTCCACAAAAACAAAATATTTGAAAAGTTTCAAGAATTTAAAAAGAACAAAGTTATAATAAAACAATACAGTCTATTAAATTACAAAGTTTATTTTCACACAGCTACAAATAATAGTTTCTAATACAAAGTATTAACATAATATTTACCAAATTAACATACAATTATTTAACATTCTTCTATATATTATTTCCGTGTCTTTGCATCCTAAAAGAGAGAAACAATAGAGTGCATTTTAAAAGTTACAAGTTAAATTTTCACTGTTTTCAAGAATCCTGCTTAGATTTAGTTCTAAAGGTGATCACAAATTATAACTCTTCAGGCAAAATGACCGAATCGCTAATGTTAATCCAACGAGATATATTTTTAAAAATATCTCGCCTGTATTTTTATATTTTAAAAAGACTTTCTTTTGCATTGGATAGCTGAGGTAAATTTCTGCAATTGCGGTTTTTACTTTATTTTAAGTTCGTTGAAGTTTTTATTTAATTTTCTTTCTTTCTTTATTTTTTTTTTTTTGTGCGGACACTTTCACTCTTTCACTGTTTATACCGGCTCGAAAGGTGAAAGTATATAAAAAAAATCATTTAAAAATATTGAAATGCAACCGAGTTACCTTAAAAAAATTCTCTTATTGGATTAACATTGGCGAATCGGTGTTTCCGCTTGACTGAAGTAGCCTCTTAACCCTTTAAGCCCTGACCCACACAATTGTACGGGCGATTACTAAAGTAAAAGAGAATGACTACCTCCTGTTTTTGTGCGATTTAAAACCAAATCCGCACATTTATATGAGTTAATTGGCTTTAGATGTTTTGATAAACCACAACTAGGGTGTACCATCTACAATACAGGGTTATATTTTCTGCTTTTAAAAAGACTATATCATCTGACAGCAACAGACAAAAAGTATGAACTGTCATAATTTCATTTAAATATGATTTATAATGTTTGCTTGGATTTAATATTTCTTTTCATATAGTTTATTCATGATTTTGATTGATTTTGTCTTTGATAAATTTAATTAGGCTTCACAAAAGTTGAAAAACAAATGAACCACACAATTGTGCGGGTCCGGCATTTACCATTTCCAAAATAGATACAATTCCTAATATATATATAAAAAGATTTTAAGTGATTTTTTTAAACTTATGTTTTTAGCAATTTATTTTTTTATTAATTACATTTTTAAAGCTGACCAATTTTAAATTAATAGGTTTGTACTATTCATGATTTCTATTCAAAATGGATAGTATTAGATATATAATATGCACATGTAACGAACTGTATGTTTCTGCTCTGAGTTATAGATGCCATATATGATTTATAAGTTTTATATGAGTTATATGCATACCAGTTTGATAAATTCATTCCATTTTGTCGACACAGCAAGTAAACCACCAGGAATAAATAATAAATTATAGAAAGTTCAGCAAATGCTCGACAGATTCCGTAGTGTCTGCTTGAATTTACCAGGAGATCAGGGAAAATTTTCCATAGATGAGCAGACGATTCCTTTTTTTAGGACGTGCGTCGGTAAAGCAGTATATAAAAAACAAACCACACTCTGTTGTCTGGGATAGTTTTAAATTTTGTATTATACCAGTGGGAAAGTACAGACCTGGTCCACAAGGATCTAGGCTTAGGACCTGCTGTCAGGGCCGAAACTAAGGGGGGGGGGGGGGGGAGAGGGGGCATGTGCCCCGGGCGCCAGAACGAAGGGGCGCCAAATGAAGGATTATACCTTTGGAAAGGATTATTTTCTTCTGATGGACTGATGGCTTCCATTATTATGAAACAGCCATTATAAATGAAGTGTTAGGTGAAAATGAAATAGCAGTCGTAAAAAGTTAGAACTCTGATTTTCTGGTCAGAATGGGAAAAAAAATGGCCATAATTAAAAAAAAAAAATAATAATAATAGGTATAGGGAAAAAGGGACGAAATGGGAAAAAAAGGGACTGTGAGGATGGAACGGTAAGGAAAATTATCACCTATTTTTAGGAAAATCATGTTAAGACTAAGTGATAGCCACAGTGTTCATTGACTTCTAGAAACAGTTGTTAACATTGGATTAAATAAATTTTTTTTCTTAATTTACTTCGAAAAGTGCAGAAATAAACCTTGGGAACGGTAAGACTGCCAATAAAGCCACGATCTTGAAATTGATATTTAAATGCTGATTTAAATTTTGCAGTAAATTTCCTGTCAAAGAATTTTAGACATTCTTTCTCTAGCATACTTCTCCATGAGAAAAAACTTGAAAAAAATTCTGTGGCTGCATCTGAAGTGATTTTCTGTATAAGTTTAGCAAGAGGGATGGTAAGGATGAAAAACCCAGGGACAGAGTTCAAAAAATAATATCAACCGTAAAAATGTGTGCAGGTTAATTTTTTGCACAATATTTATATTAAACAATTGTCCCAGTTTCGGAAAAAAAATTACATCGAATTACTTTTATTGAAACAATTTTATACAGACAGCTCCAAATTTAAAAATCAGCATCAGGGACGGGACGGTATAGGCGTTTTCCTGGTATTTGGACCCCCAACATCGTCCAAAACTTATTTATCTCGTTAATATTGCTATATGCAATCATGCAATGGAATGTTCTCCAGTATATGAAATAATAAAAAAAAAAAACACAAAAGAATGTATTAAAATAAAAATTATTATTCAGGGACATAAAAGTCAAAAGATTGTGAGAATTCCCCATATATTGTTGTGCTTTTGTACTTTTTCGGTTTTGGTTACAGTTTTCTTTTATATGAGTACAGTTTCCCTTTCAGAACAGGTTTCAAAATTGAAAGTATCTGCATATAAAAAATTGCATAAAAGCTCGAAAAGGTACGATTGCACAACTATATATATCAACCTGTATCCTATGCAAAAAATAATATTAAAAAGTATTAAAATGTAAGCCCAAAATATGCAAAGAACTGTCCATAGAATTAACATTAGCTTGAATGTTAAATTTTACTTCGGGTGACTAGTGTCGGTTTTTAAGAATTACATTTCATTAAAGATTGTTATCATAGATGAAAATAATAAATAAAGATGCAGTTGAACACTATTTTACATGTGAAAAAGGATTCAAAACGAAACATCTTTAATAATAACACAAATAAATAGTCTTCGAATCTGACATTAACAATATAACAATGGAATTAAGGTTTTAAGGTCCAAAGTTTTAATTATCAAAAAAAAAAAATATTTTGTAACTATTAAAATAATATTTTGGTGCTATGGTATCCGAAGTTTTAAGTATCACACAAAGCTATTTTATAACTTTTTTTTGGGGGGGGGGGAAGAGTTTAAGTAATTAGTCAATGCATTTTAGTTATTTAGCTCTAATTCATTGCAAAAATTCTGGATTTTTTTTTAAAAACTCCGTATACTCCCGGTTTCTCAAATAAATCTATATCATACATGCTCTAGACATGACGTTCATGACTTTAGCGTACACCCTCTGATTTTTTTTACGATTACAACACTGCAAATCAGATCAATATTTGTCATAATTTTACGAACTGGAATATTGTTCCGATTTGCTCTGCACATTTCAAGCCCAGGTTTGCTGTCGCGAAAAATTAACAATTTCAAAATATTCGTATTTAAAATTTAAGAAAAATAGGAAATAAAACGACTTATACACATCCGATTAACAAGCAGTTATGTCAAAAGAAAAGAGAAATTTTTATAGAATTAAATAAAACTGACGCTGGAAGGAAATACTGTTAATAACTTTAATAAACATTAGAAAATAGCGATACAATAGAAGTCCATGATAAGAAGCATGGAGAATAGCACACTAAGAAACTGTTTAAAATACTTGATATTTATATATAGAAAGGGGTTTAATGGCCATGAAAAGATAATTAAAATTTAAAAATACATTCGAACGCACTGCTGAATTCAAGAGGAGGGGGATTCCCCCCGGAAGGTTTGATATTTTATGCTTTTTAATAAGCAATTTCCACAACGATTCTCTAAAATGTCCCCCCCCCCCCTTCCAGAGCCGCAGAAATTAATCCCGGAGAAAAATATCTGAATTCAACACTGTTCGATCGGCGTGAGCAAGAAAAAAGGCAAATATTAATTAAAACGATATCTTAGAAATTCCCCTTAAAGTTGAGAAAAATTCATTTAAAAATTAAAATTTTCAATAATGCCTTAACATGGACCAAACCCAAACTATTTAAAACATGTAAGCATTCCTCAGTAAATAAACATAACTTTTTAATTTATTAAAATTTCTGTACGAAATAAGTTGTAGTTTGTACAGAGAAAATACATAAATATCCGAATCACATTTGAATAATTAAAATAATAAATACCTTTATATCTGGGTTCTTTACTTGAACGCTAATCCAATGGCGCTGCTTCATGGAATTCAATAAAGAAGTGTTGGAATTTTGTCTTTGTAAAATTTCCGCGCATGCGCGTTTATATCTGTTCTCCTTCCAACAAAAGGAATTTTTCGCTTACGTCGTTTTTTTATGACAGTGTTGTATCAGGTTTAGAGCAAAGTTGCGTTGCAAGAAAGCGATTGATTATATTCCGTCTACCTAGTAATGTCCTTGCGGCAATATTATTACTTCAAATTTTTCGCGACAAGAAAATATCAAGAAAAAATTAATCTTGCTGCAATTGTTCATGCTATCTGGGTTAGCACAACGGCAACTGATAACAGAACATGTGTGGAGTCTACTCTTCAAAGCATGCATTTTCCCAGATAGCATGCACATTTGCAGTAAGTTTGACTTTTTCTCGATATTTCCTTGTTTTGACAAATTTGACACAACAATTTTCACTCAAAAGTACTGCAAGGCAGGTGAAACAAAATTGATTTCTCCCTTGCAATGACATTTTGCTGTAAAACTGCTGCAACACTGTCATATTTCAACGACGTCAGCGAAAATTCCCTTTGTTGAGAGCAGAATAGATAACAGCGTATGACCGGAAATTCAGAGCTCAGAGTCAAAAGAAAAAGACTCATCGTTATTGAATCTCGTGATCAGCGGATCGTTGATTAGCGTTCAAGTAAAGGAACCCAGAAATAAAGGTATTTCTTATTTTAATTATTGAAATGTGGTTATTTTCTCTAAAGTAACATTTCTCTATAATCTACAACTTATGTCATACAAAAATTCTAATAAATTAAAAGTTATGTTAATTTTCTAAGTAATGCCTACGTTTTTCAATAGTTATGTTTTGGGCCATGTTAAACCAATGTTGAAAATCTTAATTTTTAAATGAATTTTTCTGAACTTTACAGGGGGTTTAAGATTTCGTTTGCTTTTTTTAATGTTGTTGTTGCCTTTCACGCTGCTGGAGCAGTGTTTAATTCAGACGCTTATCTCCAGGAGAGATTTCTGTTGCTCCGGGATGAGGTTGGGGGTGGGAGGGGGGGCATTTTAGAAATCCGAGGTGGAAATTGCACTTTTGTCCATTAAAAAGCATAAAAATTCAAACCTTCCGGGACGACTTTTCAATGTTCCGGGGGGAATGTCCCCTCCCGGTCACCCCTGCATTCAACACTGCGTTCCAGTGTATGATTTTAAACTTTAAATTATTTTTTCATTACCATTAACCTTTTTTTCTCTATTTAAATATTAAGTATAATTTTAAACTGTTTCTTAGTTGGCTCTATGCTTATCAACCTGAATTTTTAATGTACCTCTTTTTTCTAATTTTTATTGAAATTGTTAAAAGTATTTCGTACCGACGTTCGTTTTATTTAATTCTTTAATAATTTCTCTTTTCTTTTGACGTAACTGCTTCTTAATCGGATGTGTATAAATCTTTTTATTTCCAAATTTTTGTAAAAATTTTAAATATGAATATTTTTAAATTTTTAGTTTTCACGTCCGCAAATCAGGCATGTACCGGAGCAAATCGAAACGATATTCTGGTTCGTGAAATTATGACAGATATTGTTCTGGTTAGTGATCCGTGAAGTTATTAAAACATCTTATTACAATTTTATACATATGGCTTTTATTGTGCTGTCTATAACTTTTTTTTATTATTTATTTTTCACATAAATCCCTCCCGGAGAAAAATGCCTGAATTCAACACTGGTAACAATCTTTCATAAAAGGTAACTTCTTAAGAACCTACACTAGTCACGCGAAGAAACGGTCAAGTTAATGCTAATCATATGGGAGATATTTACAGATTTCTCGCGCGCTCGCATTTTAATATTTTTAAATCCTTTTCATGCATAGGATACCTGAGGTTAAAAAGTTTTATTCTGCGTTTGTACTGCTTAGGTACTGACTAGTTAATGTTTAGTTTGTCTCTCTGACTAGATTAAAGTTGATAAATTAGATTAAACTAATTTGACTATATAAATTAGATTAAACTGATGAAATTTTACTAGATAAATTAGACTAACTGACTAGATAAACTAGTTTTGATCTTAGTTAATTTTTTTGGCTTCCGCACTTAAAATGTAAAAACTAAAGAATTGTAAACATCACTTGTGTGTCTCTGTGCGTCTGTCATAGTCAATTTTTCGAAACTACGGAACATGGAAATTTCAAACTTGCCAGAGTTATAAGGTTATTGACCAACATACTTATTGATTATTAGCGATTCGCAAGTATTTTTAGAAAAAAATTACGCAAATAAGCTGCTTATTTTTCTTTTCTTTTTTTCTTTTGTGTGTGTAGTGTGTGGGGTATCGTTCGAAAGGTCTTGTAATACGGAAACCAAATGTGTATTTGTTGTAATTTTAGATATTACATTTTCAGAGATGTAGTCGAAAATGTACTGGAAAAATGTGTCCCCCCTCCTCCTTCCCCGCTATTACCAAATCTACTGTAAATAAAATTATGAAAAAAAATAGTACTAGAAGTTTATTTAAGCTATACAGGAAAACTATAGCGATTATCCTAGTCACATACTTTTGAGAAAATCGTATTTTTTCGTTACGCACTGACTTTACTTGGCGGGTGCTCAGTGGAGGAGTTGACGGATGCTCGATGTACCTATCGACGCGGAATCATAATCGTTTTCGCAAATATTTAATGAAGGCGCTGGTAATGCTTTGATGACTGCTTAAAGAATTTAAAACGTTATACTAAAGAATGTTCTGATTTCTACTGGTTTATCTTGTTTGCTTTTGGAAAAAAAATGGTTAAATCTTTAAAAGTTTAATTAAACTTTACGTTTAATTTCGATACGTTCATTCCTTACGGGATAACGCATGGGGTAAAAATTTCACATTAAATGTCAAACCAACTGAATGAATTATCTCAATATCTTCTTCTCGGGTCTAAACAATATAGAAAATAAATTGTTTATGTTAAATATGTCGTTGTTTAGTAATATTTATTCTTATGTATTGTGCAATTTGCCAGAAGCATAACCCACATTACTGTCGAGTCTGGTTTGCCTGAAAGTTCAGTCTGAAAGATAAGGCTTATTGCTCGGCAAAATCGATTTAATCGTTTCTATTAAGTTTTATTACCTCCCGGCAATTCCATCCTTAACATCAAGGTAGTTTTGTTAGCTGGGAAGTTGTAATTTGTGATCACCTTAAAAACTAACTGTAGATAGAATTCTTGAAAACTGTAAAAAAAAAAAAAAAAAAAAAAAAAAAAAAACCTGCGATTTTTTAAAATTTATTCTTTTTTTTTTCTCTTTCAGGATGCGGAGACATTAAAAAACATGGATTTTAAATTGCATGATGCAACAGACTCAGGTGGGGAGGAGAACAGGAAAGTGTTAAATATATTTAAATATTTACTTTTTTAATTATTTTTTGTGTGTTTTGTTTAGGGAACAATGTCTTAACTCAAGATATGTAGAAAATAATACTTTGTAATACTATTATTTATAAACTGTTATTTGTATTTGTGTAAAAATAAACTTTGTAACTATTTTAAAACTAGTATTGTTTTATTACAACTTTGTCTTTTTTAAATTCTAGAAGCTTTTTAAATAATTTATATATCTATAGAGAGAGAAATTCATTTAGATTTAAGTATACGAGAATTTCAAGTTTAAAGTTAATTTTTCTTTTCTGATAAGCTTTGCTTCCATTGCTTTAGCCATATATTACATTTTGGCTGCAAAACTTATAAATTATATTATCTTTGATAAAATTAGCTAAAAGGTTCATCAGTAGACAGGTAAGCATGCTTATTTTCAGAAAAACCTTTAAACTGTGTTTTTCTGTTGTATCATTTAAAAAATCTTAGGATAAAAAAAAAAAAAAAATCTTTTGAAATGCAATGTTAATATCCAGAATGTGTGGTATTTCTAATAAACATTCATTTATGTTGCAGTAAAAAAAGAAATGTTTTACTATATCAGTAAATAAGTTTCATTTGTTGAAATACAGGCTATTAAGTTTGCAAATTCAATTATCCTATTTTTAGTTTAATTTTCTAATAACCTTAGGATGTTCTTTTGTCTTTTTTAATTTATTACAGTTTTCTTACTTGCCTTTAAAATCATTTAATGTTAATGTATGCAAATTATTAGAGAAATATTTGTGTGGTGTATCCAATAACAGTTTGTATGTTGATAGCTATTTATGAAATTTATTTCAGAAAGGAATGAGTTCCATGAATTTTTCTTAATGACAAGCAATAAATAATATGTATATAAGTTTGTTTAGAAAATCAAACCTGCTAGCATTTTTTTTTTTTTTTGCATATTTTTTGAGGGCGTAAATAAAAAACAATGCTTTGATTCTGAGATAAAATGCTTCTGTTTCTGTTATTTTTTTATTTTGTGTTTTAATTGAGGTAAGTCAAAAACAATGTATTTTAAGTGTATGATACATTTTTTTAAAGGAATGTATTTGAAATGAAAGCTGTGTGTTTTAAATGAAATGAATGCAATATAAATGATGGTAAGGGGAACAATATTTGGGGATTTATCACTTTTCCCGGCTAACTCAAAAATAGCCGATCTTTCCTTAACCCTTTGAGGGGCAAGCAATTGTGTTTTTGAAATGTCGAATTCACACCGGAATCCGCAAAAAGATTTATTGCAAAATAAGGAAAAGCAAGTTTACAACTTTTTCCACCAAAGTTAGAAAAGTAAAATTTAATAAAAATTTTTCTGGTGCAAATCCTCATTAATCGTAGGTGAGATAAAATATATCCCACCGCCCCTCAAGTGTTTAATATAAGTTAAATGCAAATAAATCCATCACCTGTAAAAATATTTAATTAATCAAATTTTAAAACGAATGATCAACTCATTTTCTACTTATTTGTTATCCATCTCGAGAAGATAGATCATGCAAAATGATTATTGTTAATTGCCAAACACACTTACCATTCTTATTAACCAAATGTATTCAAAACAGTAATTTGATATGCATTTGTTAAGTACATGAAATCAGATTGATGAATTTCAGCTAAGATGTTTGATTACCTAATCTTCCGTAATCGAGTCTACTGCCAAGATTCAAGTGTAACAAAAAGAATATCAGAAACAATGTAGCTTAATGTAAATGTAGCTATCATTAAAGGATTTTCACAAAAACATTCCATTGCACCAAATCTTATTAGCTAAAACACGCCAATTGGTCATTGACCCGATTACGGAAGATAATAGGTTTAAAAATCTGCGTTATCGAACATATTGCAATTGATAAACACATGGACATGAAGCTGTTATAAAGCTATATTCGCCATGGCGAATCCCTCTTTACTTCCAGGTCTCTTAAATTAACTTATCTTCTGTTCTCGACTTTCGCCAAGGTTAGGGTTACTAAAAGTTCGTTTTATCACTTGGCGATAGGTATAGCTTTTGAACATGTATTTACATTCTCGCCTTGGCGTAACTCAATGCGCTTGGTGCCTTTCACCCTCTCTGGCAACCTCGGGCCTCGTGGCCGATGTCAGTGGGATTTTTTTAGTCAGTCTTATTTTTTTACACTAGAAGGAGCGGAGCAACAGCAAGGATTGGGGGCTCACCTTGAAACTAGGGACGCCGGAAAGCAAGATGTGATGCTGCAGGAATGTAAATTAGCCCAGCTAAGTCCTTTTTTCATTTTGTTTTCATTCTTTCTATCGTTTTCCCTTCCCGTTGAGAAACCCATTAAGTTTCTTTTTGTAACAGGATCCCTTTCAGACATTGTAATAATTTGATAGAGAATATATGCCTTTTTTTTAACTTCACCATCATTGTCTTTGTTTTTCTTACAATAGATTAGTGTTTGGGCTTCGTACTGCTGCTTCAACATTTCAGCAAGTAATTGACGAGTTAATACAACAGGCTGATGTGGAAGGAGTGTTCTCTTATCAGGATGATGTTGTGATAGGTGCCAATTCTTTTGCAGAAATGAAAGCCAAATTAACAAAGTTGTTGGAGGTCTTCATAAAAAACAATATCACATTAAGTTCAGCAAAATGTCAATTTCATAAATCTAAAATAAATTTTCTGGGTTTTGAAATTTTTAACCATCAGGTTATGCCCATGCAATCAAATGTAAAAAAAATATTGGCCTTTCCTGCCCCTAAAACAAAGAAGCAAGTTAAGTCATTCATAGGACTTTGTTCATTCTACAGATCTTTGATACCTGCTTTCGCTCGTAGAATCGAACCCTTAATAAGATTGACATCCCCTAAAGAGAAATTTAAGTGGTCTCAGCTTCAGGAAGAAGCATTTCAGGACTTGCAACAAGTGTTTTTTAAGAGACCCATCCTTCATCTTCCCAATTGGGATGACACCTTTTATGTAAATACAGACGCTTCTGTCACAGCTATTTCTGCCGTATTGATGCAAAAGAAAAATGGTATTCTACTCCCTGTGTCATTTTTTTCAAAACTTTTGTCCCCCTCTGAAAAAAAGTATCCACCTATAAAATTAGAACTGTATGCCATTTTTAAAGGAATTTCAAGTTTTAAATATCAGCTTTATAACAGGCATTTCATAGTGTTGTCTGATGCAAAACCACTAAATCATTATAAAAGTTCCTCGTCGCCAGCCGACATAATAACTCGATGGCTTATGGAGCTATCAGAATATTCGTTCACATTTGAACACATTCCTGGTTCTGAAAACATCTTAGCTGACTATATCAGCAGAATACCTGTTCCTACTCCATCTGAGGACATAATCACAAACCCTAAGCTCCTTACAACAGATGAAATCATTCCAGTTGAGAAATCTGAGTTAGATTTAAGAAACAATTTACCGCATAGTTTGCAGAAGTGTAACCATTTTGACATCAATCATGACTCATTTTTTTTATTTAATATTAACACTGACAACCATATATCAGATGAACTTTTGTATAGTGAACAGCGAAAAGATCATGCACTAAAAAAAATTATCAATAAAATAGAAAATAATGCATACAATGAACAAGGCAGTCCATACTACCTAAATCCAGAGACAAACATCCTATGCTATGATAAATTTTTTTCATCAGAACTTAATAACCTACACAGAGCAGTGTTACCCCCATCTTTACTTTCAAGAGCTCTTGCCCTTGCTCATGTAACACATGCCGGATTCAACAAAACCTTAGAAAATGTTAAAAAGAGATTCACATGGAGAACCATGGCTGCAGATGTTTCTAACTACATTAACTCCTGTCAGACTTGTTTGCTACACAAAAATTTACATAAAGCACAAGCTCCTCTTTTGCCAACTCCGTTGCCAACCGCTTGCAATCAAAAGGTGTCTATGGATCTTGTGGGTCCTTTTAAAAATAACTCCCATATTTTGACAATTGTTGACCACTTCTCAAGGCATTTAGAATTATACAATCTACAAAATATTTCTGCCCCGCCTGTAACAAAGGCTCTTTTGCATTACTGTGCTACCCATGGAAAACCCGATATTGTACAAACTGATCAGGGAAAACAATTTGACTCCAACATTTTTTCTTCTTTTAATGACAAGTTGCACATGAAATTGAGATTTGTTACAGTAGCCCATCCACAGGCAAATGGTTTATCAGAATCCTTGAACAGGCAGTTGAAAACTGCCATTAATACCATGCTTTCTGATGGTTATGACTTTTTCACAGCCATGAAAACTCATCAAAATCTGTACAATTCAACTATTCACCCTGCCACAAAGTTCACGCCAAACAAAGTGCACTTTGGCAGAGATATGTCAGACTTATATGAAAATTACAAGTCACAAGGTAACTGGACTTTGGATCCCAACACTAGAGACATGCACAAGATGTTTAAAACATTAGACAAGATATACCATCATACATACACCAACAATGAGCAATTTAAAAGAGACACTCTTGATAGATGTAATACAAAGAGGAAGTTCATGAATTTAGAATACAATGATAAGGTATTCATTACATTTCCTAATGTTTTCAAAAAAAGAAAACAGGGTCCATACTGGGTAAAGAAAATTATTTCTCCATCAGTTGTGCAGTTACAAATTTGTAATAATTCCAGTGCTTTTCCAATTCTAGTGCACACTGATAGAATTCTTAAGGTCATCCCCAGAAAAACTCATTTGCAAGAACATAGAATTAAAGATGACATGTCTCGGAACTCCTCGTCCCCATCACCGAATACTAATGCTGAACAGCAACAGTTACAAAATTCCTCTGTGTCTGCCCCCCCAGGGGGATACCTTCTTTAGGTATTCACGGGCTTCGCAACCCCGGGCACCTGAGCGATCTTTCTCTTTTCCTTTTCCTCTTTTCTCTTGTCTTTCTTTCCTCTTTGTTTCACTCTCATTGTGGTTTCCTCTTCGGAGGTGAGAGCAATTCTGTATGAGCCGATGACATCCTGTATATCGACTCATGGAGAATTGTAAACCACCCACGTGTTTGCCGTACGTGGCGACCCGTGTCCCTGGAAAGGGGGAACCTGGCAGTTGAGGGAAACCAACACGCTGCTTTGGCCCCTGCTTCAGGTAGACGGGAGGTGCATATTGGTCCCGTATGCATCAATCGGCTGGTCAGCTGACTTGTCACTGGCTGGGGATCAAGCGAGCGAGTACTTACTAGCCATCTCGTTAAGGGTGGAGACTGGCATAGGAGTATCTTGTGACCGTATGGGCCCTGGTTAGCACTGGTGCACGAATGTGCATCCCCTTGTTGGGCTCGGTGGTGGGTGGTGCGACCGGGGTCTGAATTTATTTTTTTTATCTCAATATGGATGGAAATACTTTACCTCCTTTAAATCCTCTCCCATGTGGAGAGAATGCGAACCGAAATAAGTTGTGTGCTGATAGAGATGATGATATTGCCTCCAATACCAATTCATGTGCTGAAAGATTCTTTGTTATAAAAAGACAAGAAGGCAGTTTTGACAAGACCTCTCCCTTTCTGATTCACAAATCTATCCAAGGATTGATTGGTGAACCAAAGACCATCAAAAAAATTCGATCTGGTGATCTTTTTATTGAAGTAAACAATAGCAAACAAGCCATAAGTTTAAAGAAATGTACACTTTTTGCAAATATCCCGATTTCCGTAATCCCACATAGAACCCTCAACACCTCTCGTGGGGTGATCTCAGAATCTGACCTCCTGCATGTAACCGAAGATGAAATAGTGGAAAACTTAAGGGAACAAAATGTCATAGGAGCTAGACGTATAAAAATCACCCGTAAAGATGAACAAATACCAGCGAATCAAATTCAGATACCTACCAAGCATATAATACTTACTTTTAACTCGCCAAACCTACCCAAATATATAAAAGCCGGATATCTTTCATGTTCTGTCAGACCTTATATCCCAAACCCACTGCGTTGTTTTAATTGTCAACGCTTTGGGCACTCAAAAACCTCATGCCGAGGTAAAACCACATGTGGTCGGTGTAGTGCAGTTGGCCACGAAAGTGTACAGTGCAATGCACCACCTTCTTGTGTAAACTGCAAAAAAGAGCACCCATCTTATTCCAAATCCTGCGAGCAGTGGCGAAAAGAAAAAGAGATACAAACAATACGAACAAAAGAAAATTTATCATACCCCGAGGCTAGAAAAATAGTTGAATCCAGGGCACCCACAGTTGGGGTCTCATATGCTGCTGCTTTGTCTAAAACAGTCCAAAAATCTCACAAAACTATTGCAACCCAAACCGAATTCCCCAATGAAACTAATTGCCAACGTAATCAAAAAGAAAATAACCTGTCTAATAATTCTGGTAAGACAAATAGATCAACGCAAGCTGCTGCTCCTCCTAAGTCACCTAAATCTGCTCATCCTAACTTATCAAAATCTGTTCCTAATTCACAACAAAATACCTCGTCACAATCTTTAATCTCTAAACTTCCAATCCATAAAAGAGGTTCTCAAAATACAACAAAATCGCCATCTGTGAAACCAAACCGTAAATCTGATGCAGAGAAATTTAACCTGCCAACAGTTACAGTCACTGTGCCATCTGAGAATGCAGCCAAGAAGAGAAAGAGTAAAACATCCAAAAAAGAAATCCACCCAAAACAGACAGATAAAATGGAGGAGGATGATTCTCTTGCTCTTCACCCAGATTCGGATGAAGAGTTTAGCGATGGAGATAGTATGACTATCTCCGAATAACTTAACGCAGATAAATTACTAAAAAAAAAAATCATTCATGTCTAATATTGTCTCGTGGAACTGCCGTGGCTATCATAATAAATATGACGAAATCCGCAACATTCTTCATGACCATCAACCACTATGTTTAGCGTTACAAGAAACCCATCTTAAACCCAATAACAAAGCAAAATTGCGCACTTATGCTACATACCGAAAAGATTTTACTGGTAGTGAAAGGGCCACAGGTGGAGTGGCTCTTTTCATCTCTCGCAACCTACCCCATATGCATATTAATCTAAACACAAATTTACAAGCTGTTGCAGTCCGTGTACATATTAACCGGCTTATAACAATTTGCACCTTATACTTACCGCCAAATCAGTCTATTCAGTCAGCTACTCTTGATAATCTCCTTCTCCAACTCCCCACTCCTTACATCATTGTTGGAGATTTTAATGCACATAGTCAACTGTGGGGAAATACCGATTCTAATCAGCGTGGTGATGTTATTGAGAAATTAATATCTGACAATGGCTTATGCCTGCTTAATAATGGAGATAACACTTACTTTCATGAACCAACTCGCACTTTTCATGCAATAGACCTTACAATCTGCTCCCCATCCGTTTATCCATTCTGGAACTTCTGGGTCTCAAATGACC